>JBBPCW010273874.1:0-11483 GCA_037974425.1 Phenacogrammus interruptus
CTCAGAGTTATTTCACTACAACTCGCAGTGAAATAACTCTGAGTTTTCACTAACCCTGCTTTCTGAAACACCCCCCTTGACAGCTGAGATAAACCCTGTAAAACCCTGATCTCCCACTGCAACTGTGACCAACACCAAAAACCAAAAAACATGTTTTGTCAGGTCAGGGCCGGCTGAGATTTGTTTAAGTGCTGTCTGTTTTCCAGCTCATGCAGAGAGATCAGTGGGGGCCTATTCAAAACATACCTCTGACTGAGTAGCCAGGAAGGGTCAGTGCTCGACAATTCTTGTCAGAGCAATGGAATGAACATTTCTGATGACTCACTTTGCAAATGAAACGCTTAGAGAGCTCACAAATGTTAATAAAGAGATTTTTGACTTGATTGATTTATTTTGTCAATAATATGAGCAAAGATGAGAGGTTTAATGTCACAGAGACACTCTTGCTCTACCAGCCTACACCTGAAGCTAAATTAATTTGCCTGAAAGGATGGGGTCATGTTTCTGAGTTCCCACCCGAACCCGTCAAGGTACTTCAGATTTGTGAAAAGCGAGGCAGTGATTATCTTTCAAACATCAGTTGAATAGTTTATTCACAAAAAATAAAGCTTCCTGATACCGGATCTTGGTGTGGCGTTAAACCATTAAGTGGTTTAGAGCATTTCCAATTCGTGGAAGTTCCTCACACTCATATCTTACAACAAATGTTCTTTTTGAAGAGTATATTGTAAAGTTCTTTATGGAACAAAACTGAAACAAATGAAAATTCAATCGAAAATCTGTCTGTATATTCTGCTGGATGTTCTGAGGCTTATATCACAGTGTGGGAAATATCAAATGAATCTAAATATCTATTTCAGTTCCATTTTTGTTTTTTTTAAAAACCAAGCAACAAGGAGTTTGACCACAGTGAATAACCCAAAACTTTTACTTAGAGCTTTTATATTCGAGCTGTAAATGGGCTTTGCTGCTCTGCACATTCACTGAATAATGCAGTCGTAAAAAGTGATAGAGATTATATTCACTATATTGTTAGTAGTGAAGTCTACTAACAATAGTAGGGGTGGTGGTGGCATAATGGGTAGTGGGTAGGATACTTGCCTCTGGACCAAGAGGTCATAGGTTCGAATCCTACCTTCAGCACACCACAACTGGGTCCCTGAGCAAGACCCTTAACCCTAAGTTGCTCCAGGGAGACTGTCCCCTGTAGGTAGGGAATGGAAGTCACTTTGGATAAAAATGTAAATCAGTACAAGTGCACCAGAACAGAACGATCAAACTATATAATGTTCAGCTCTCTATGTCTGACCTCACCTGCCCTTGGAAAGGCAATCAAGAGAGAACAACCTATAAGACTTCACTTTATTACTGCTCTTGAGTTAATCATAAGTCGAAATAGCCTACAGCAGCTAGTCTGAAAGAAAGAGAAACTGGTTTCTCTGGTATAATATTTCAAACCACAAAATGAAACCTAACAAGATTATATTCTTAAAGTCCCAGGGCTTGTTCCAAGGTTGTGCCAAGTCCAGGGCTTGTGCCAAGGTTGTCCTGGGATAAGCATTATAGACATACTGTGAGTATTTCAAGTTATTTAATGTTTAAATTATACTGTCACAACAACACACAATGTACTTAACTGTACTTAACCTTACCTTAATTAACCCCTGAAAATATACCAAAGCCCTTCTTTTGAGTTAAGTGGCCGTTAATATGTGAAAAAGACCATTTATATTTAATTTATATTTAATATATATAATTATAACTATATTTTATATATAATTTATATTTAAAACTAGATTTAAGGCATGAGTGTGAACCCCCTTAAAAATTCAGTAGTTTAACCCCTTAATCAGCCACAATCTGTGCACTTTTACCTTAATTGTCCTTAATTTAATGGAAAATTAAGGGCATAATTATGGTCATTTTAAAGGGTAAAATGACCATTTATATATAATTTATATTTAATATATATAATTATATATAATTATAATTATATTTTATATATATCATTTATATTTAAAATTAGATTTAAGGCACGAGTGTAAACCCCCTTAAAAATTCAGTAGTTTTACCCCTTAATCAGCCTCAATCTGTGCACTTTTACCTTAATTGTCCTTAATTTTATTGAAAATTAAGGGCATAATTAATGTCATTTTAAGGGGTAAAATGAAGGTAGTGTGTTGTATATCTTTATTCTATTGATTTATGCTGCTTTCTACTTTTCTGCTCCACTTCTGCTGTCCACTACAATGCTAATTTCTCACTGGTGGGACTAATTTATAAAGGGTTTATATTATATAAATCATATCCTTTGATACTGCAGTGTTTATTTGTAGCCACTACTACTTTGTATCTATAATGAATGAAGGTTGTGGTTGAAATAAAGTAGGCCACATACAGTCTATCAGAAAAGACAGTATCTCAAAATACATGGGAAGAATCCAGAGTAAAAACTATATTTAGTGATGGAGGTCTCATGTTTTCACCTACCATATGAGAACGTCAGTGGGTTCACATTCCAAGTAGTCATCAAGAGGGTGTTTGGCTGGACTGGTGTGGCGACTGCCTTACACATGGCAATCTAATCCACTAGACGCAATATGACTGGTGACCTACTTGTGATATACACTTTTAAAAATAGCAGTTTCTCAATGGCTTTTAGCTTAAATATAGAGTTCTAGGAATAACTTTTTACTCTTACACTATATTGTAATGTAGTGTTAGTAATGAATATCACTCTTTAGGATCCAAAATGCTTGAGCTTAAATGTTCGAGGCTCCCTACACTCTCACATCTCACTTACAAAAATGGTTCTCTAAAGAAACTGCCCTCTGAAAGGTTATTTAAAGTGGTTCTTCAATGGCATCACTCCATTTTGGTCACTTTAATTTAAGGGTGTGCACTATATCTGATCAGTGTATAGACTATTACCTAACACATTGCCTCGATATACAAGAGAAAGCCAGTAGAGGGCTCGAAAAGTCAATTGGCTGTGCACGAGGGGTTTATTTGGAAATAAGCAATGTTATCAGTCCCTCACAGTTGTGGCTAAGCTGTAAACATCTGCGAAAGAGACCCACCCCTGGGGCCTTTCATAATTACTGCAGCAGCTGCAGTCGTCCAACAGGAAAATACAGACTTCTGAAATTTCAGAGCCCAGGTTTTCTGTACAGTCTCATGAATATTGCAGTGGTCCTTCCTATTGCACATCCCACTGTAAGGAGAACTGCTGACATGCGGTCAAGGATTGCGAGGCTCAGGGCCTGTTCAGCACTGTTAAATGTCTGTATAAATGTATGGGTTATCAGTATATATAAGTTTGTTCTTAACCAGGCGACAAAAGTATTGGGTCACCTGACCATTACACTAACAGGGACTTTAATGACAATACATTCAAATACATGGAATTGCTCCCCTCTTTGCTGTTTCCACTTTTCTTGGAAGGCTTTCCACAATATTTTGGAGTTTGTGTGTCCATTCATTCTGTAGAGCATTTATGAGGTCAGGCACTGAGGTTGGACTAGAAGACTTGGCCTGTTCCAGTCCAAGGTGTTGGATGGGGTTGAGGTCAGGGCTCTCTGCGGGCCAGTCAAGTTCTACCACACCAAACATCTCCAGCCATGTCTTTATGGATGTGGGGCACAATGCAAAAGGTTCTTTCCCGAACTATGTTTTCAAAGTTGCATTGTCTACTGAAGCATTAAGATTGCCTTTCCCTGAAAATAAGAGTGTCTAAGCAAAACTGTGTAAAACAGGTGTGTCCCAATACTTTTGTCCAGAGTCTACGACTTTTTAGCATAATTTTTGGTCCCTTTAACTGGGATTTCATGGACCTCATTATCACAGTGAGCTGAAGTAAATTAATCTTAAGAAACAAAACTACAAAGTCGTTTTATTTTTCTTCCGCTTTGAATGGAAGGCCATAAAGGATCGGAGGGAGATCAGAGTGTGATCTAAGCCTCGTGCTCTCATGGTATATGTTGTGATCCTGATAACGCCCCTCAGTCTGTCTCGCAACGCTATTGGACTCCGTATCTCTCCAACGCCCCCAAAAATGCACACATCTGAAGGAAAAGTTGTTGTTGTCTTAATGCCTGCACGGGTTTTGCATTGTAGGCTGAAGCTCCCGAGACGCCCTTAAGTCTTAAAATGTTCTCGCTGTTTTGAGAAGCATCTGTGCCTGGACTTTACCTCACACTGGCTCTCCGTCGAGGAACATGACTTTCTTTCAGCTGGATGATTTTTTGGCAGGATGGATAGGAGGTGAGCGTTTTTTTTTTTCTCTCTGTGTTGTCTTGTTTCTGGGAACAGAGATTAATAGACGTGGGAAAAAAGGCTCCTTTTTGTTCGGCTTGAATATTGTTCTGTGTGAAATATGAAGTGGCTATGCAGGATTCGTGCCTCTTGAAGCAGAAAACACCACAAATCACAACCAGACTCGAGCACGGTTCGGATATTGACCACAATGCATCGACCGCACGCTTGTTTGTGCCAGGAAAAGTAGCCTGCAGCAGTTCTCTTTAAGTTTTTTTTTTTTTTTTGCATGGGAATCCTGCAGCGTCTGTAAAAGAAGGGCTGAAAACAGAAAACCAGAACGAGCAATTACTGTGCAATTTAGCTGCCAGCACCCTCTTGAATATGCATGTGAAATAAACCCCTTTCACCTTCTAAAACTGCAGCTGATCTTTGTTTTTAAAGGAGTAAATCTAGGAAAGGAGTCGCTAGGTTTCAAGTTTGTTTGCACTGCAGGTTTTGAGTGGGGGTTACTGAGGGTCCTGGGGGCTACCAGCCTTTGGTCAGGCGACCATGAAATCCCTTTTTATGGACGGACCAAGCTTGCTTGCTGTACTTTACTGCTTACTGCTGGGCTCAAATTTTACACCCTTCCAGACTTTTTTCTATGTGTCTGTGCATCCCCCTAAAACAACAATGTATGGTATTCATAGAAGAGGACAAAGTGGTATTCATGGGTCCACTGCTGGGACGTCTACCCACAAAGCTGCTCGTCCTCTCTAATGGCCTGTGGTGTGTCCATTCAAATAATTCAGGTTTTTGCAACTATGCACAATAGCCCGTCTTTTGTTTTGTTTCAGGTGCCTCCAGTGTGATCGTGGGACATCCACTCGACACAGTTAAGGTATCCTAATATTTTCTCCACCCAGAAAGAGATCAAGTGTAAAAAAAAAAAAGAGACTAATCTGTCAGTAATCAGACTACTTTGCTGTTTACATCGGTGTGATTTACATCTGTGTGCTTAACAGACACGTCTACAAGCAGGCAAAGGATACAAGAACACCTTTCATTGTATCGTGACCATCTACAAAAAAGAAACCGTAAGTGATATGCTCCACTTCCTCTTCACGTGTAATATAATGCCTTGGCTCTGGAGTATTTCTGAAGGTGTTTCTCAAACACGCTTCTGCAACTGTCTTAGGAAATCCCCAATAAGTTCTCCCTCATCTCAGTGACATCTTGTTTTTTGTTGTTGTTCTTGTATTAGGTTGCTGGATTTTTCAAGGGCCTCTCCTTCCCCCTGGCTAGCATCACACTTTATAACTCTATGGTGTTTGGCTTCTTCAGCAACTCTCAAAGACTCATTAGCAAGCTTCGTTATGGTGACGGGAGGCACTCGTCCGGTATGCTTGACCTGACCATCGCCAGTATGATGACCGGCCTGGTATCAGTAGGCCTCGGAGCCCCAGTGGACCTGGTCAAAATCAGGCTTCAGATGCAAACACAACCCGTTCTTGCAGGTAATTCTGAAACTCGGCCCAGGCTGAGCACATCTTTAAGGAACACCTTTGACAAAACAAATGTCTGATATCAGGAAGCATTTGTTTGAATATTCAATGAGGCTCCTTTTATAGCTCCATTCCTCAGTGGTGTCTCATGAAGTGATCTCATGAAAAGCCAAAGACCAAAAACAAAAATTGATTGGAAAATACTTTATATATTTTTTACACTTAAGTATTTTTTTATGGATACTAATGGTCAAATATAAGCCCTTACGTGTATGAATTACTTTCTGAATGTGCTTAGAACAGTCCCTCAGAAACAGCGTTATCCTTCTAGTGAAAGGAAACACAGAAAGCACAGAACGTTTCAATTTTTGATCCATCAGTGCATCCTAATTCATCCACTATGGCCTATGAGGCAGATTCTGAGAAGAACTGAACTGATAAAAGGAGTTAAGAAGGGCATTGCCAAAGTGTGGACATCAGAGATCGCACTTAAGTTGCACAAAGAAAGACTTGTGACTTGACTTTAGACTTCCCTCAACGACTCGAGACTTGACTCGGTCTCAATGCTTTGACTCGTGAGTCATAAACTCGTAAACCATGTTTATTTCATGGAATTGTTTATTTATATCTCGCACTCTTTCCAGCAATGTGAAAACCGTTCACCTCGCCCCAGTGTCCCATTACTTTTGTCCAAAATGAACGGTTTTCAGTTAATAACGGTTTTCAAGCGGTCATTGGAAATGAGTCACCGAGTCCCTTCTAGCTGTGGAGTTTCACATTTAGAGTGAGAGATATATTTTTTATATTTAATATATAGATTTTTAAGTATATATAAGATCATTTAAGTCATATCACAGCATGCGGTCCCGCCCCCTGCTAAGTAACCGGCAATTGTAATCATGGGGCGTGGCCAATTAGCATATCTTCTAAACGTTCACTCAGAGACTTGAGACTTGACTTGGACTTGGTAAAAATGACTTGTGAACATCTCTGATGGACATTGTTAGATAGAATCAGAGAAACAACAGATTTATTCAGGTATTTACTGTGTGCAACTGCTCTCTATTTCCAGAAAATGTCACACTTGCTGGAAATGGCAGTGTCCCTCTTCGGTCCATGGGCCTGCAGGCCCAGTCCGCCTATAGAGGCCCGTTGCACTGCATCAGCAGCATCCTACAGACCGAGGGAATCCAAGGGCTCTACAGAGGTGCAGGAGCCATGGTGCTGCGAGACGTGCCTGGCTATGCCCTGTACTTCATCCCATACACACTGTTTTGTGACTTGCTAAACCCTAACGGGGACAGCTCCCCTCACCCGTGCTCCATATGGCTCGCTGGAGGTTTAGCAGGTACGGCATGGTTTGCCTTCAAATGTGAACTTTTGGCATCCTTTCTAGTTTGTGCTGATTGCAAATATTTGTTTGAACATAGGAAATGACAGGCAGATGCACTATGAACTTGGAGAGGCTCCAAGGACAACCAGTGCAATGCTAGAGTGTTTATTTACTCAGGTGCCTCTTTAAGTTCAAATGAGTGAAAAGAGGTTAAGAACAAGGATGATTTTATTCACTGTCAATGATGTCAAGAGCGAGGCCAGACTGATATATTCATTTAGCCTATAACTACTGATACTGGGATCCTGCAGGTTCCTGGTGTGGTATACCATCATATAACATGTGTTATAACATGTTATGACACACAACAACTTCTCTGTGAAGGAATTCATGAATTATGATGGAAATAATAAATTGTTTTATTTTATTATTATTTATTATTAATAAATACATCTTAGTACCATTAGAATCATTCGGATAAATCTGTCTCTTAGCCTTAATCTTAAATGTGCAAATATCTGGTATGGTACGTTTCGTGGTGAATGAATGGAATGGACCACAGATGCAGAAGTAGCCACATCCTAAGTCTCACTCTTGTATGTTTTATTTTTTTACAGGCTCTATATCCTGGGTCACGGCTACACCGGCTGACGTGGTTAAGAGTCGACTGCAGGCTGACGCCATGCACCACAGGAAATATAAAGGAATTCTCCATTGCATTATGCAGAGTTACAAGACAGAAGGACTACATGTAAGTTCACCATAGCAGATAGCTAGACTTTAATGCCAAGTCACCACTGTGGAAGGTGAAGGTGCATTATTATATATACTTTTATTATAGGCCCAGACAGAAAATGAACTGTGATGGCCTTCTTGCACAATAAAATAATCAGGAACCAAAGGTTCACCTTGCATAAATAGGAGATACACTGGTTTGTCTGTCTTTCTGTCTGTCTTAATGCCAGACTGGCAAAGATCCACAGGGTCAAAGAGTGCAAAAAAAATGAAAGCATTGAACTTCAGTTCCAAATCTTTTTTATTACTCCAGTAAAAAAGTAACATTTAGGCTAAATGTCATTTTAATGCAAGGGTCCATATCCTGCCTTATACTTTTTGCATGGATGACATTTGTATGGTTTTATGAGTTACAAAATAATTCATAATTCATTTTGATATTTTCTCTTTATCGCTGTAATTAAAACATGTCTTTTAACTTTTTAACTTAAGTTAAATTTTGTTTAATTAACTTAAATATTGCGGTGGCATGAACACTAACATTAGTTAAAACCCCAGTTAGGCCATTTTGGTTCCTGTGCCTTTAAGACCGATATATGCAACTGACTTTTCTGATTGGCTGTTCTGTGCCTCCTACCAAAATTACTATGGGTCATAATCATGCTGAAAGTTATAATGAATAAGCTATAAAGCTTAAAGTATAATGAATACTTTGAATTCAGTAGTATGAGTTTTATTATACTGGTTATTATAATATATAATGATATTAAATGATATATTATATTACACTATATGTAATGTTGGGCAACAATTAAATGTATTTATTTATTTTAATTGTGATCAGTTGCATGGTTTTCTGCAATTAGTCCCATTGTTATGAGCAAATTTAAATAATTAATTCAATAGTAGAGTACTGCAGACTTTTATTTTTAAAGTACTATGAACAAAAGTGCAATAACATTGGGTTTACACACACTTTAAACAAATAAGGCGCTTTTTAACAGCGGTTTTCCCTTTACCACAGTTAACAGAAACAAATATTTCTTGTAAATTTCAACTTGAACATTAATGTAATCAAATTAAATGTAAAACCAAAGCTATTTGCCACTGCAGGACATTCACATTTGATCTAGTTTGTTATAGAAAAACAAGTCCAGAGCATGGGCGGTAGAACCATTATAGCAGCTCCAAAGACGGACCAAGTCTATATGTATCAGGATGCGGTGTCATTAAAGTCCCTATTGGTGTAACTGTCGGGTGTCCCATTACTTTTGTTCATATAATGTAGACAAAAGTAATGGGACTCCTGACCTTCATGAAAACCAGCTGAGATGTAGAAATGCGTGCTGCACCCACAAGGCCAAAAAAGCAACAGACATTCAAAATAAAAGGTTGTGTTAATAATAATAAATAAATAATAATAATAATAATAATAAAGTAAATAATGTGTTAACTTCCCCAGACCCAATTATATTATATTATATTATATTATATTATATTATATTATATTATATTATATTATATTATATTATATTATATTTGGGCAGTTTCTAACACTCTTCTTGCTCTTCTGTCTTTAATTCAGGTTTTCTTCCGTGGGGCCACAGTAAATGCTGTCAGAGGATTTCCCATGAGTGCTACAATGTTCCTGGGCTATGAACTTTCCCTCAAGTTTTTCCGAGGCCTGTAACAACCTTCCAGAGTTCCACTTAACACAGAAACCAGCTAGATCTTAATGTTCATCCAAGATTTTACTGTTTACCAACATCTGCAAGTGGGTTAGCTAGTTGACACTTCACTATAGTGTCAGTTACATTTTCACTTATTTCTTATATTAAGAAAGAGCCGGTGCATGGATTAGAAGTGATTTAAATGCGGTATTACTAGAGCATCTTAATATGTATATTTAGAGATAAATGGCTAATTTTATATGTTGCTTATGGTTACATATCATCAGTGGAAAACACTCATACTGCCTTTGATGAAATGGTCATTATCAGTCAACAGTTAAGTCTTAAGAAGTCTTGCACAGTTCTATCATTCATAGGTACAAAGTAATGGGATTTAAACATAAAAATTGTATATAGTGCAAATATGTACATACAGTAAATTAGATTATATAAAGAGACATGGCAAGAAAAGTCTGATGTTCGTCTCTGAACATGTAGTGTATATATATATGTTTTACATGTATGCTGTGGTTTGAAGCAAAAATTGAAATCTCTTGACTGCACCAAAAATAGATTGCATATGTTTTGGGGTTGTGTGGCAGCCAGTGGCACCGGGGATAGAGGGACAAAAGCATTTTACTCCATATCAACAATTCCTGGAAGCTAATATCCCAAAATCAGTGAAGAAACTGAAGAAGAAAACAGGTTGAATACTACAACAAGACATCGATCCAAAATACACATCTATATCAACCTTGAACAACATGAAGAAAGGGGAAAACAACTTGAAAATGACTCAAGAATAAGAGACAGACAAGAAATGATGGGAGACCATGATTCCAACCAAATGGAGTCTTGTTAAGTACTAACTGAAAGGGTACTTGTGCACACCATACATTTTATGCTTTTATTTTTTTACACAATGCTAACCTCTGCAAATAAATAAACTCTTCATTAATGTTTGCAGAAATATATCGCGTCTAAGTCATATTTCATGTTAACTTCTTCTTTATACTTTACAAAATCAACTAAATGAGGAATTTTACCATGGGGGCCTGTGCTTTTACATACAACAGCAGGAGGACAGAGGTTTATTGCTTGTTTTATACTCACAAATCAAGCTAATGACACTGGATTTTCTGCTGTTATTTTTATTATATTTTATTACCATTATTTCGTGGTTTGAGTGAAAATATATTTTCTGAGAATTTTCTAATTCTAAGAGTAATGCTGTTATCTACAAAGGGAATGGACATTGTATTGTGGAATACTGGTGTAAGCTTCTAAACAAACAACTTTCCACTGGTCATCCGCTTCTTATCACAGATGATTGATCATGTTATTTGGTAGATGTGGAGTTCAGGTGTCATTACCGATCAAAAGTTACTCATATTGATCGAATCACTCCTAGGAACTGAAGTTGCATTTGCGAATTCAGGACAACAGCCTGGCAGGGACGGAGCTGACTTGCATAATCATCAGGCCGGCTTGAACATTACCTTCTTTGTGCTTGTGGTGTCACTGACAATGCTGAAAGTGTGTGTTGTTTTGTTTGTTTAGCTTTGCAGCATCTGCTTCTGCCAACAAGCAAGAACAGTTTCAGGACATGTTGTTCCAAAAAGTGAGGCTCAATAATCTAAATAGACTGCCATGTTTGTAAGCATCTGAGATCCAGTTATTAGAATTTAATTCTTCTTGTTTCTTGCACTTGACAGACAGAGTATCTCTTTCTTAATATGTGCAGAGTATTACACTATATACACTATATTTGCCTGTGTATACAAGACAAAGGCAAATATTACAGGGGAACAAATAAAGTAAGAAGGTTTTGGAAGAAAAATTAGTTTTAAATATATATTGCTGCTCATGTGTAGAAGTTAAAATGCACACAATTGCTTTTTTTTTAACCTCCTATTCTCCTCAAATCCACTAACACTTTTCACCCTCAGGGGTCAGTTTGACTCCAGGGATATTTGCCTCCAGAAAATGATTTACTGAAAATTG
>JBBPCW010273932.1:0-11480 GCA_037974425.1 Phenacogrammus interruptus
TCGGATTCGTGATTCGTGAGTCATTTAATGGATCCGGGTGATTCACCCGGATGAGTCGTGAATCGCTCAGCTCTAATCCAGAGGCAATAGGCTGCACTTACTGTTTTTTCATGAAACAGCCTAGATCATGGACAGCTAGACTAGCTAGACTTCACAAGTCTTTAGCTCCTCAGCAAGCCGTTTAAAGAAATTTATCTGAGCAGTAACGGACTTTCAGAATGAATTGTTTTGTTTGTTAAAAGTGCTTGAAGTTTTGTGAGCTGCTGAGGAGAACACAGGTTCTGTTCCAGATTCCACCTTTGCATGGATTTGTGAAACTCCCAACAGCAGCTCCTGGTTAAAGTTAATGAAGTAGTAGTTAAGCCAAACCTGGTATTTGAGGTATTTGAAAATGTAATACTGGGCTTCTATGAATAGAGATCAAGAGTGATTATGTAAACACATAAAATAACTGTTTACTGTGTTAATATTATTTTGTACAGTAACCCCTCAGATTTACGTGGATCAGCATTCACAGATTCAGTCTAGCGCAGGTTTTTCTGAGAACCAAACTGTATTACCGCCACCAGTCTAGTTGTCAAGTGCCATAAGAAGAAGAAGAAGCTGCTGCAGCATGTAGCATGCCTGCTCTGTGACTTGATCCTTGTATTTTAGTGTTTTTTTTTTAAAATCTGGTCATACGTGAACACACCACAGCACACAGTGTGAACAGCACGAAATACTTTCTCTGCATTTAACCTATTCACCAAGTGAAGCAGGGGGCAGCTACGAACACAGCGCCCGGAGAGCAGTGTGTGGGGACAGTACCTTGCTCAGGGTACCTGAGGTGCCTAGCGGTCTTGGGAATCGAACCCGGACTTTCTGATCACAGGGTGAATGCCCTAACCACCAGGCTACCAACTGCCCCTAAAGTGTTTTAACCCCCCCCTCCCATTTTAAACAGTTATCTCAGTTTATTTGGTATTAGTAAGCTGTGCCCTGTATAAACATGTGAGTAGAGAGAGTTATTTCAACTTTTCTTTTGTGTACAAGTCTTTGTTTAGGCAGGGCATGCTGCTAATGCTAACCCTTTTTTTAAGGAATAAAGTTTTCTGATTCTGATTATTTATTTACCTTTACATTTTCTTTAAGGGCAATGCACTAAACTGAGTTTAAAATGAAATTAAAGTATTCTGGGAGCATTTTATTACCAAAACACAATGCGTTTTTTCACTATACGCTGGTGCTCTTGGAACGTAACCCCCTTGAAAAGCAGGGGATTGCTGTACATTATAATATTATTTTTAAAAAAACATGCACTGCTCGGCTAAATAAAGTTTAAATATAATTTTCTCAAAGACTATTGCATGGCACTGTACAAGTTCTGTACAAGAGTTCTGAATGATGATCAGGGGAGGATCATAGCAGAGTTACTCTAACGCTACTTAGCACTTGGCGAAATGGCCTTGTAAAATCACAGATTACAATAAACTTGTAGAATTAATGTATGTACATAGTTTTTCTATTGGGCTAAAACAGCATATGGAAGAGAAGCATTTATTTCAGTTGTCAAGTCAAGTCAATTTACTTATAAAGCACATTTTAACGCATCAGACATGGACCCAAAATAAAAAGGTTTTTAAAAATACACCATCAATCTGTTACTCACACTCGAAAGCAACTGAACTATATGCATTTCTGTGATAAAATGTGAAGTGCGATTGTGTGGTTGCTTTCAAACCAGTGTTTGGAGACACACAAACATTAACTTCTTGTCTCTTGGCAAGTAATTAGTGGGTAATGCAGCTGAATTAGTGGCTAATACAGCTGAACGCATAGCTGCATTCGTGGCCTGAGCTTTAGTGTCTTGAAGTCTGTTTATGAGTCTGCTGTGTGTTTTGCTTCACGTATGTTTCTCTACATTTTGTCTCTTTCCAGACTTCTTAGCCACAACACCACAGACTCTCTCTCTCTGATGTACAATTTAAAGGTGACTCGACTGTTAGCTGTCTCTCCTCATACTATACAGGGCCGACTCAACCACAAAAACAGACTTTTTAAACAATCAGTACTCGCCCTCTGATCAACCAATTAAAGATCAGAATATACACTCACTGCACTGAATATTAACAGACGTTTTGACATTGGAACAATGCTTGTACTTGCTAATCATGAATCTTTTTACATTTCAGAAGTCCAGGAGACCATTCCAAAGCTTGGGAGATGCAGTGGAGAAAGCTGAGTCATCCTGTCACTTTGCTTGTGACCACGAGAGGCAGTTTACTGGTTCACTGTTTGGTATGAAGGAAGTCATGTACAAATGTATTGTAGAGCGGCCCCATGCAAAGCTTTAAAACAGAGTTTCATTTAAACGTACTTTTAAAAACTCCATGGTTTTCACATTTGCAAAAATAATGCAATGTAATGTGTTCTTAGTGAAGAGAAGCTCAGGGTTAGGGTTAGGGTGGTTCCTTTTCTACCTTTTTCTACCTTTGAACTGAACTTTGAACACTTCTGCATTATTGCATAAAAGAGAAATTACATATTTCTAACTCATTGAATGATCTGGGTGATCCAGAGGCAATAGGCTGCACTTACTGTTTGTCACGGTTCGGCCAGTGGCCGGTAGGGGCCACTGTTTTGATTTAATTTTGGAGCTTTTATTTTGGGATTTTGTTCATGTTTTGTTTCTTGTTTCACGTTTTCACCTGTCCTGTGTTTAGTCTAAGTGATTATGTTTTCTGATTGGTTTCTGTTCGAGTCATGTTTTGTATTTAATTTCAATTCATGTCCCACTCTGTTTCCTGTTTCCTGTAAATGTATCGCCCGTTGAGCCAGGTTTGTTTTCATGTTTTATGTTGTGAATAAAGAGAGCACAGAAATTGATACTCGCCTGCCTGTGTATGATCCCTGGGGTAAATCACGGCAGCGGGTTCACCCCCGCTGTCATGACACTGTTTTTTCATGCAATAGCCTAGATCATGGACAGCTAGACTAGCTAGACTTCACAAGTCTTTAGCTCCTCGGCAAGCCGTTTAAAGAAATTTATCTGAGCAGTAATGGACTTTCTGAATGAATTGTTTTGTTGACACGTGGTTCCTTTTCTACCTGTTTCTTCCTTTGAACTGTAAGAGTAGCTGCTGGTGGCTCTCAGTCATGTCTGTTCTCTGCCCTGAGAGCCGGCTCTCCTCTCTCCAGGTGTGACAAAGAGAGATTGAAAGGTTCCTGCTGATTCACACAAGCAGCCCGAGCAGCCCAGAGCGTCACCTGACCCTGCAGAGGTCCGCAGGTTCATACAGAGCACAGGGAACACAATTATTTATTTTAATCAAAAGTGGCATTGTTACACTCTGAACTCCAGCAGCCCTTTTCATACCATTCTGCCATAAGCCCTCCCTCAGCCCTTTTTTTGGTTCAACCCTGAGCTTAGCTCTTATGTAAACCCTCTGTTCTTTACTTTAGGCACTAAAGATTTATCCCTGTAACTGTACTACAGCAATATCAACCGAAGAGAGATTTAGTATTTTTAAATGGTATAAACTGTTCCTAAAGAGACTTCCAGGAATGGATTTCCAACAACCGCTTTCAGAAGAAAACACTTTTTGTCTGTATCCCAATAACTGAGGGAGGAGTGTATAGTACCCTACCTCGAGGCACATAAGGGACCGTCTCTAAAAAAAGGAAATTCCAAATAAATACTATGTTTTAAATGCTGTCAGTATAATACAATAAATGTGGTCCATAAAAATACCACAATTATTTGCTGCAAATTATGTGTTGCAAAATCTTTCCAGTGATTGTAAAACAACATAAACACCCAAAAAAGCTCATTTATAAGAACGTCCTTCTAGCTTCATTTCCATACCATTGAATGTTGTTGTTAGCATGTTACATGGCCCACCCTCATGCATTTCAAAGGTTTTGTTTTTAACAGTTCTGTGCAAAAGTCTTGAATGCATTTCTCTCATTTAAAAAATCTGGTAAAGCATCTTTCTACTATTTAACATTACATTTACATTTACGGCATTTAGCTGACGCTCTTATCCAGAGCGACGTACATCAGTGCTTAAGAATTCCACAACTGTTTCTTGCTTGAAAACCAGCTTAAATCTGAGTCAGCCATTTAACCGAAGTACTGCAGTCAGAGCATTTATACAGCAGCTGTCCAAATAATAACTAGCCAACACCTAACCCAACAATACATGAGCCCTAGAGAAGAACGACGAAGAACGACGAAAAACAAACAAGAAAGCAATAAAATACCAAGATCTTTTTTGTTTGTAACAGTAGTTGATATTATGTGAGCTGGTGAGGAGAACACGGGTTTGGTTCCATGTTCCTCCTCAGTTCCTCCAGCAGTTGTTTGGATTGTGAAGCTCCATCAGCAGCTCCTGATTTAATTTAATGGACTGATCAAGTAAAACCAGGTTTCTGATGAAACTACAATGATACTGAACTTCCACAAGATCTGATATACCGAACAGAACATCACTGTTTACTGTTGAATTATATTTCATTCTTTTTGGTTTTACTTAGAATATTTATCAATATTAATGTGAAAAAGGCATTAAACAGTCCTTAAATATAAGACTTTTGCACTGTACTGTAAATCTCTTGAATTGCTCGTAGTAACTGTTTGACTGGAGTAAGGAGACATACTGATGCTTATATTGCCTTTTCTGAAAAAATGACTAACTGTTTACACTTATATTACAGCAGATTAGAGCTTCAAAGGAACCTCATATCTGGTTTAGATGATCAGTGGTAATCACACATTATCATGTGTACCAGGGAGTACAGCAATTGATATAACTAATGACTTTATTATATGAAATCATTTCTTTATTCAAGCATTGGGTCTTTGAGGTGTATCCTGGTTAAGGTTCAGCAGTAAATGCAGAAAAACAACTGTTAGCAGTAAGCATGGCAAAAACATGTGTATAGTCCCAAAACATGCCACGAATTAAGAGCACTTTTAATGGGGGTTGGTACCACTTTACAATAAGACTACACTTATAAAGAGTTTATAAATGATTTATAATCACGTTGTTCATTAGGTAGAGGATTATAAATCATTCATAAGCAGTTAAACAAGTTATAATAATTGTGTTGATGCAGGTTCACTATTTGGCAAGATCTCAGATCTTATCCCTTTCTCAGACAGAATGTTAAACTATCAGCTTCCTTAGGTGTTGACATTCTACTGCCATTACAACACCAGATCTCACTAAATAGCGAGCCTGCATCAGTGTATGGCAACTGTAACTACTTATTAATGTTTTATAAACTGTCTACAACCTAATTAACAACCTGATTATACATAATTTATAAACCCTTTATAAGAGTAGTACTATCGTAAAGAGGTACTGGGGAGTTCCTGACTGATATGTTTGGATGTATGGTGAGAGGTATGTAAGTTTCCTAGTGTCCCAGTTTCGATGGGAAGAACCTCAGCTGGTTCTTGAGTTCCCAGCTGCTGAAGTGCTGCGTGCTGATACCCCTGCTCTTATCTCTTCATGGAGGCCTGGAGAAAAGGTAGGAGATATCGACATGTCCTCACTGGGAGCTGAAACAGTGATCAAAGGTTACTACAAGACGGGCTCTGCCAACCACCAGCAAAGACGATCCGGCTGTCTTTTGACCCGCAATTGACTGCAGATCAATTACAGAAGTAACTGGGTTTGTCTGTTTGATCTTTACTGCTGGCACTTGCTGTGGACGAGGGCCAAAACTGCGAGCCAGCTACCACAAGCAGTCGGTCTGTAGCAGGTTTCCTGTGTAGATGGTTTATTTTTTGGTTCAAGGTCCTGCTAGCTATTAATAAATGTGTAATGGTGCTTCAAGGAACTCACTGTTGTTTGTCTGGCTGGTCATACACTCACAAATCTTTTTTCAGATCTTGAGCCACTGCATACATCTTCAAACACACGCTTCTAGGGTATGCATTGTGGAAAAACTGTTTGGCTTTGCTACCTGTGCTCCCAACCCCTGTGCAAAAGTCTTAGGTGCCTATACAAGTTGTTTGATTCCATTTATATCAGCAGTGGGTTTCTTTCTGCCAGTAAAAACAAAAATGAACATTAGAATAAATGTAAACAAACAAGAAAGTAGAAAAAAGTTGGTTTTTTTTTTACATAGTGCTCTGTGGCCTCGAGTCGTTACTTGAATGTATAAAATTACATAGGCAACGCATCTAATTTAATCTACTGAAGTAAAAACAGATGAACCAGTACCTAATGGAGCTACATGTATGACCGGTCTTCCATGAGAAAAGAGTTCTGGAAATGACTAAGCAAACTCATTGACATACATGAAATATTTTTACTGTACTAATGATGTATTATTAGTGTTACACAACTAGTAGTAAACAGATTTTAGTATCATTTTAGTGTCAAGACTTTTGCACAGTACTGTATATCAGTATTGTTGAGATTTTGCACACTCAGCCCAGCCACTAGTCACCTTCCAAACTTTAATAACGCCAGATCAGCTTGACCTGATTATTTGCTTCATGTCCAGGGGGAATGATAGGTATTCCCTTATCAGCTCTGTTTCTGGAGGTGGCAGTGTATCTGTCTGGCTCCTCATTTCCCTTAATTTCCAAATATTTTTTGTTTTTTTAAAGCATCATTTCAAGGAAATGACTAAACATCAGAATAAGAGAAATGATGCAGCATTTACAGAACTTGAATCATTCAAATTAAACAAATCTCTCGTTCTCTCTTAAATAAAATAGCAATAATGAGCTTTGAGGAACTTCTAGTAGTGTTTCACCATCCAACTGGTCTCACTGTGACAGGAGAGAGTCGATTACTGCAGTGTTTTATACTTTTCCTCATTAAATAAGATATGATTCAGCTGATCACTAATCAGTCCCTCATAAAGCAGAATGAGGTGTTTGTGTAGGAATTTAACAGACAATGGGCTGGAATGCCTATTTAAAAAATAAACTGCAGTGGTTTCTTATTTTTTTGCGACACCACATTTCTTGTCACAGTAATGAATGACAACCTATGATGACTAAAGCCATCCTTAATTTTTTACTTTCTTCCACTTCTGTTGCCATTGCAAGTTTAGATTTTTCCTTTACGGGGCATGAAGTAGCACTAAGACAGAAGATACGCTTGGCAAGAGTCGTCCGTAATAATAACTCAGGATCCCTAAGAAGGACTTCAGTTCTGTCACATTCTTTGGCTGTCTTGCCTCTCTCAGTGCTGGATGCTCTTCTACTGGGCACAGTCCTGCAGCATCAATCTTCTACCCCAAGTGGGCAAATGCACAGGCTTGAAAAACACATCTGTCTTTCTTAAGAGCATTCCAGCCTCTTCAGCACTTTATCTAAATTCTTCAAATGCTCTTCTCCATTTTTGACCATGGTCAGTATGTCATCTATATAAACACATTCACTTAATACTCTGTAGTGAAACATATTCTTGGTGGTCGTGCCAGAGGAAAGTTGTGTGTATTTAAATAAGCCCGTATATATGTTTATGGTGATGCACTTCCTAGACTCAGTGACCAATGACTGGCACTAGTAAGTCGGGATTTATGTTTTGTGGATCAAAGAATGACAGAAATGTTTCCTAATTGTGGGAGAAAGTGCTTCTCTGTGAAATGTAAGTAAGTAAAATTTATTTCGAAAGCTTTTTTTCCCAAGTAGACGTCACGAAGACGCTGATCAATAAAACTCAATAGATTATTTTATTTTATGCAGAATATAAAGTAAAGCTATACTAATAAACGCTAAAAATTTGTCTAAAATTAGTCTTCAGTTGGGCCTTAAACTGTTCAACCGATTGCAAACATGATTCTGTAATTCCTTCAGAAATGAATTGAACTATCTAGTTTGAGAATGGGGACTATAAATGCCACACTTTCTGGTTGCTATAATTACTCTTAATCCACATTTGATTTCATTGCATAAGGGACCAGCCTCCCTGTTGAACTATTGAAGTCAAGACAAGACAAAGAGAATCTCTGGAAAAAAAAAAAACTGGCATAAAACTCAAAGCAGAACCTCCACATCACTGCCAAAGAACCTAAAGCAAGCTTTACCTGGCAGCCGACCCATGGCCTACCCATGTCAACAGCCAGATTGATAACAGGTTTACCCAGTTAGATGAAGAAAGCTGATTTATTAACCAGCTTTTTAAAAACTAATTAAATTTGATTTGTTATTTGTGTAGTCATTGTATAACGGCCACTTCAAATGATGTTCACTGCATGAATGTGCAAGAAATGGTCCTGCTGACAAATCACATTTTGTTTTTCTACTTTAAAGCATGAGGTTATGTATTCACTCTGGAAAAGTGAATATTGTGTATTTTATAATGATAATAATAATAATATTATTATTATTAATAATAATAATAATAATAATAATAATAATAATAAAAGAATAATGATAAATAATGATTTGTATTTATATAGAGATGTTTTCAAATTCATGGTCACTTTGTAAACAGACACAGAACCAGAAACAAAACTTATTTAAGGTACACATTTGTTACTGAAGTTTTATTTATCCAGTCGACTGGGGTTCAGTTCCCAACAAAAAGAAACTGGCAGCTTGTGGCCTAGTGGTTAAGGAGTTGCCCCTACGATCAGAAGGTTTGAATCCCAGGGCTGTTTGTGGCACCACTGTGATACCCTTTGGCAAGGTACCATCCTCACACACTGATCACCCAGAGCCCCTGTCCACAGCTTCACTTGGTGGATGGGTTAAATGCAGAGAAAGAATTTCACACTGTTCACACTGTGTGCTGTGCTGTGTTAAGGCATGGCAGTACACTGCTCAGCCACTCTCTGGAGCCCCTCCTTCTGTGGGGTCTCCCCACCCACTTGTGAACGGAGACTATCCTGAAAGTTTTCCGGGTTCTTGTGTTTTTTTCAGTTTTGTTTCTAAAACCTAAAATAAAAGAAATTTGTTATTTTTTTATTTTTTTGTTCATTTGCATGCCGTTTTTATACCCCAGTGGTGGTTTTTATTATTACATGTTTTTAAATTACAGTTACTTTGGTTCAACTTTAAGCAGGAACACCGAACAAAGCTCAGCATGACGTCTGACACCTCGAGAACCAACACACACCGGGGTAACTTCCATATAAGTAGCTGTTTTATCATATGATGACTATTTACCATTTGTTACACTTCCGATACGGATCCAGGATTAATGCCTTAGTGAAGGCCTATCACCGCCTCAGACACTCAGTGGACATTAACTGTCCTCTACAGTGCTGAGGAACTTCTACACCTGCACTATCAGGATCATCATGACATTAAGCGTCACAGGCGGGTTTGGAAACAGCACCAGGCCGGATAGGCAGGACCTCCAGAGGAGATCTCCCTGACCTGCAGTCCATCTACAGCACGCAGATCTGGACCCTGTCCAGGAAGATAATGAAGGACCTCAGCCGTCCTAACAATGGACTCCTCTCTGTTGCGGTCAGGGAAGCGTTTCCGCTCACTGAAGGCCAACACAGAGAACGAGGAGGAGCTTCTTCCCCCAGGCCGCTCGGCCCTCAACCAGGACAGCACCTATGACTATTTATCTATAAATAGAAACATAAACACAGACTATATAAACACTAGGACTATTTGTTCATTTACAGACACATAAATACTGACCATGGATCCACACATCCACACACCCAACATTCCTGTCAATACACTGTCAATACATACTGTATCCTGTATTTATTTATAAATATTTATTGTGTTATTAGTTTTTCAGCCTCATCTCGACATATCTGCACTTTATACTGCATGTCATTTACCTTTGGAATGTTTATATTCTAGTTTCTACCTTCATGTATGTAAATACTCAACTGTTTTACTGTAAACTGACACCTTAGACTATTTGCGGTTAATAGTTTGGAAATGAAATCGGACTAAAAAATGGTTTCGGTCAAGAATAAAAAGATTCCTTCTATAAGCAGAACTGAGTCCCACTTGCTCTTTTCTACAGATAAACAATAAGCAAATGCACACATTCAAATATTCTTGGTATTAAGTGCAACTCCAAACCATTATTGGTGATAACTAGTACATTTCAGCAGCAATTATATTTTTTCATCTTACTGCCCACAGCATTTTGTATATATAACATACTCAATATGGTACAGAGTATTTTCTGGAGATGTATGTTTTGACTTTATACTATATTTTATTTTATATTGTTCTTGTCTTTATGTTCTCGTCTTTATTTAATTCTGTAGGTCCGTTCATTGCTTGCGTAATGTAAAGGGTCACTGCGATCATCATCCTTATGTAAAATATCTTATTATGGTGTGCAATAGTCTTACCATGTGAAATATCACTATTACTATCACTATCACTATTACATGTGAAATATCAATATTACTGATCTCTATTACAGCACTAACAACTAACACCACTATTAGTGTTACTAGTAATTCACTGAACTGTAAGTAATTTATCTATAGTGTTTATGCCCCATAAGAGATTTTCTTGGATTTACTGTATACAGACTTTATATTTTATACTGTTCTTGTCTCTGTGTCTCTGTGCAGTCGTAACATAAGCAGTTTCCTCTGGAACCAAAAACATTTTCTGATTCTGATTCTGATTGTTATATTCACATACAGCTTGGGGGAAAAAAATGAGAGAGCACTGCAATGTATTTTTAAATTAGAATCTCTCTGAGTGTGAACCTATTCCAGTCCAGTGTCTATTAAATTCCTACACAAACACCTCATTCTGCTTTATGAGGGACTGATTAGTGATCAGCTGAATCACATCTTATTTAATGAGGAAAACTATAAAACACTGCTGTAATCGACTCTCTCCTCTCACACTGAGATCAGTTGGATGGTGAAACACTACTAGAAGTTCCTCACAGCTCATTATTGCCATTTTTTTTATTGCCATGAGATTTGTTTTCTTTGAATTATTCAGGTTCTGTAAATGCTGCATCATTTCTCTTGTTCATCATTTCTCTTGTTCTCTTGTTCTGTTTCCTTTAAAATTATGCTTTAAAGAACAACATTTTTATTTGGAAATGAGGATAAATATTGTCAGCAGTTCTTAAAAAGAAGGCAAAGCTGTTCAGTTCAATACTTGCAGCTATAAAAGATAAAACCTGATCATTTTTGCAGTGGGAACTGAAGTTATTCAGAATGGGAACTGAACTGAGGTGCTGAGCAGAGGATCATTTCTCCATCATTGCTGACGGTCAACTCAGAATAATGTTCAATAACAAACAATAACAGCAGGTCTGGTTTCTGCAAATCATTAATGAGGAGCTGGTCTGTTCCTACAGACTATGGAGAGTGGAGTGTGTGAATAATCATGAGGCTTTAGGGAGCTTCAGGGCTCTCTGGACCATGTGAGTTAATCAAAAACCCCACCTGTGCTGCAGGTAAGACATGTACTCACAGCGCCTCGTGGCTAAAGGCAAACACTGTGTGTGCGTGTGTGTGTGTGTGTGTGTGTGTGTGTGTGTGTGTGTGTGTGTGTGTGTGTGTGTGTGTGTGTGTGT
>JBBPCW010273988.1:0-11477 GCA_037974425.1 Phenacogrammus interruptus
AAAAAAAAAAACCCCCTCCTTTCACCCCCCTGCACTAATATATAAATATGTATGTATGTGTGTATGTATGTATGTGTGCATATGTGTGTATATATATATATATATATATATAATGTGTGTAATAATTATTACACAGAAAGAACTTAAATAAACATAAATCAGAATCAGAATCACATTTATTGGCCAAGTATGTGCGCAAGTCTATAAATGAACTGTACAATATGATAAACCATCTAGACCTTATGTACAGAATATAAATCACAAAAATTACTAAAACAACAGATTGAACTGAAATTAGTTATGCTACATATTTGGCCTCCACACTAGATGTAATTTTTTAGTGTTTAAAGCCTTACACTGTATATATAAAAATAAATTACCATATGTTCAGTATACGTGTCTACGAATCTGTCAATATAAAGCAATTATATATTTATCTGTTTAAATACAGCAATGCTATATACATACATAAATATATTGCATTGTCACAATTTATATAAATACATATTATATGCAGTGTATATATACATGACACTTAACTGCAGACAGCGCATTTCCATAAGAAGTTCAAGACCCATAACAGTTCATGAGAAAATTTTACAGCAACATATTTCTGAGTGCATTTTAAGAGTTTGTGGGACAGATCGGACTCTGACCGGGAGCGACGCGCCCTTTCAGCTCCATGGGTTAATCAAACACTTCGGCCATTGACTTTTCCTGCACTGCCCAAATATACTCGGGTCTCTTCTGGTCTCTTTACCCTCAAGATTGTTTGTATTAAAAAGGGGATAAAGTTGCTCAATCTTCAGTGGTGAGAAAAAACACTAGAAAAAGTGCCTTTATTTTTAGGGTCCCAGAATGCAGGACAGAATTTCGATCACAACTTTCGTCAGGCAGTATGAGCTCTGAGGAATATGCCCTCAAAGTCACATGCTTCAGTAATGCTCTACCTTGTAAATTCTGTGCTCGGAATTAAATGTTACATACGCATTGTGCTATACAGCACACAGAACATAAAGAAATAAAATGGTGGAGGGTTTGAATCCTACCCTCAGCACCACCATTGGGTCCCAGAGCAAGACCCTTAACCCGAAGTTGCTCCAGGGAGACTGTCCCCTGTAGTTAGGCAATGGAAGTCGCTTTGGGAAAAAAGTGTCTGATAAATGCTATAAATGTTTCAGTCACGGGTTACAGCTGGACGGTCTGTCCCGAGGTTTCCAGTCTGTTCTAAAGGAGAAGAGATTGCAGCGCCGCCACAGCTGTTGGCCTAGTGGTTAGGGCATTCGCCCTGTGATCAGAAAGTCTGGGTTCAATTCCCAAGACCGCTAGGCAAGGTACCGTCCCCGCGCACTGCTCCCCGGGCGCCGTGTTCCTGGCTGCCGCCTGCTTCACTTGGTGAATGGGTTAAATGCAGAGGTTGAATTTCGTGCGGTTCACACTGTGTGCTGTGGTGTGTTCACGTATGACAGAATGGTCACTTTTACTTTCACCTCGGCTGCAACCAGTCTTTAGAAGTGCATCTACCAATGTTTACAGCAGCTTCGTCAAATCTTGCATTAGAGCAGACGTATGTTCTTCCAGGCTCGTGTGCAGTTTAGGTGTTTCAGAGACCTTCTCACTTGTGGTGTCTGGGTTGGTGACAGCAGGTAAACATTCCTCAACAGTGCTAACAGCAACAGTTACTGACTGTTTACTGGCTCGGTAGATCTGACTCCCATTGCGCACAGCGTTGGTGCAGCAGCTGTACTTGTTAGGCGTTTGGTCTGTATTCGTGTCTTTATATGACTGGGTGTTCCTTGGTGTTGGAAGGTCTATAGAAAGAGACTCCTAACATTTATTTATTTATTTATTTTAACTCGTTACGCTCATACTGTTTGACACAATGTGTAAAATCTCTATGGTTCCAATTTGAATATGTTTGATGTCTGAATCAAAAGTTATGTTATGAGGCTCTAATCAAGAGCCGGGCCCTGTCTAAACATGTGGGTAGAGAGAGTTAGTTTCAACATTTCTTTTGTGTACGAGTCTTTGTTTTGGCTCGAGAACGCTGCTAATACTAACTGCTAATGCTAATGTTTTTTTTAAGCAATAAAGTTTTCTGATTTTGATTTTTTATTTACCTTCACATTTTCTTTAAGATGAATTTCATTTAAAACTCAGATTAATGCAGTTTAAAATGTAAAGATAAACCCGTATTCAAATTTAAATTCCCCGCCAATATATACAACCCGGAATGTCCTGATACAGTAGTATTTGCACACCGTGGTGAGGTGAACTGGCCCCCTTGTGTGAAAACATCCAGAAAAAATATATTTGTTGCCACAAAAAAAGGTCGAGGATATTTGCAGTTTCCGTGTTGTGGGGATTTCTGCATACAACTGTGAGTTCGGTTCTCAAAAAAAATCAGTATATCGAACTGGTTTGTCTGAATCTCTGTATGAAAATTTGCACTTAAGCAGGGGTTTGTAACCTTCTGCTGCTTCTTAAAGAAGAGGAATGTGTTTCTGGGCAGGCTTGTCAAGCGAGGCCAGCTGGAGATCGCCACTGGAGGCTGGGTGATGCCGGATGAAGCCAACGCGCATTATTTTGCGATGATAGATCAACTAATAGAGGGCCATCAGTGGCTGGAAAAAAATGTGGGTATGTATATCAATTTTCTTCTTGTTTACTAGAAAGATTTTTTTTTAAATGTTGCAGATCAATATTGCAAATACCAAACGTGTAGAAGGTATAGAAGGACATCAGAACAAAGACTGTCCAGCCAAGCAAAGCAGCAAGTCTTCACCATGTCAGAAGAGCTTAAGAGTTTTATTCTACTAAGCAGATAGAACCCCTGAGGCTGAGGCTTTTTTTTTTTAAGTGTAATTTCTCACGCTACTGTTCTTCCTAAGTTTTATTTTTGTATGTGTTATTGCTTTAACTTTTAGCAATAATAATATTGTTACTATTTTTATTCCACCTGTTTTTTGGAGCCGCTTCTCCTTTTAGGGCTTTTGAAATATGAGCATGGTTTCAACGTCAAAATGTCTGTTAATATCCAGTTGTGCACTGTTAATCGATCAGAAGATCAGAGGCTGAGTATTGATCATTAAAGTCCTGCTTTAGATCAGTGTGGTGAGAGAGCTGGTGGCACGCTGCGTACAGAACAAAAGGCGCAAAACAAACAAACACAGAGAAAAATCAAAGCGTGCTCATTTACATTTGCGGCATTTGGCTGACGCTCTTATCCAGAGAGACATACATCAGTGCTTAAGAAGTCCACAACTGTTTCTTACCTGCAAAACAGCTTAAATCCGAGTCATCTATTTAACTAAGATACTGCAGTCAGAGCATCTATACAACCGTCAAGTAATAATTAGCCAACACCTAACCCAACAATACATGAGCCATAGAGAACAACAACCTAAGTCATAGAGAAGTGAAGGGAAAGGAAGTTGTTTTTTTAAAAATTTTTTTAAAGAAATAAGTAAGCAGTAGGATAGGGATATAGTTAGTTGCCGAAGTGCTCCTTGAAGAGGTGGCTCATGAAATGACCTTTCAGACACTAAAGCTCAGGTCCGTTATGTTTAAAAAAATACATGACTGTTGTGGTCTGATTTAATTTAATCGGCTCCTAAATGCTGCTGTGAATTCAGCCGACCCCATTAATGGCTTGATGGCGTTTCTGAACCAAAACATTGGCAGCTCAATTCTGCTTTGGTTTTATGGTCAAAAGTGAATTTTTCTCAATGTGTGCGTCTCCAAACACTTTTTATAGCAGCAATCATTTCCTCACAGAAACATATTTCCTAGTTTTTTCTTTTTATAGCTGATCGTGAGATCTCGTACAGAATTTCAGTCCAATGCCAAAGCCTCACTAAACTGCTTGTATACAATTTTTTAATTGGCTGCTTGGGGAGCAATATTTTTTTTTTTAACACAAACTGTTTTTCACCCATGAAACTATGGACTGTGTTTCCAAACTCTGGTTTTACTGCAGCCACACATTCACACTTACTTAGCATTTTGCAGTTTATTTTCTATCTTGTTATTCATTTTATTGCTGAAATTCAGGAACACTTCAGTGTTAGATCCTTCGATAATATCCGGTTCAGTGTGCTTTTATAAACCTTTCTGATCAGTTGATTAGGGTGGAGTATTGATCATTTAAAAAATGGCGTCTTTTAAAGGTCAAAAATAGCTAAATGGGAGGGGGCAGTTACTGGGACAAACTTGATCATAATTATTTGTACATCGTCATTTTTTTTATTATTATTATTTTTTTTAAACCTTATTATAATACTTGTGTGTGTGTGTTTGTGTGTAAGAGCTGAAGATTTCCAAAATCTTTATTATTTATGTTTTGGGATTTTTACACTAAAAAATAACAACCACCTAGAAACAACCCCAGTTACCATAAAAACACACTTTGCATTTTCTCTCAGAAATGCAGGGTCTAGTTCTAGTTATCACACTATTGTTCTTAAGTTTTTTTGTATTTTAAAATAGAAATATGAGCATGGTTCAGTGTCTAAACGGCCCCCAGTTTGCTCGTACACAGCTTATTGATCCAATGATCAGGGGCCAAGTGTTGGTATTTTAAAAAGTTATTTATAAAGATGTGTGACTGTTTGTTGTGGTTTAATTAAAAATAATATGCCTGTAATTGCTGCTATGGGTTTAGATACCCTTACTCATACATTTCTTGGTAAGAGCTCCAAGTGGCACAGAACATTGTGAGTTCGAGTCTGTGTTGGGGAGCAATTATTTTATTTCTTTTTTTTTTTTTACGCAAATTTTTTGCCCATAAAACCAATATTTGTTTCCAAAGTGGGCTTTTATAGCAACCACGCAATCACACTTCATATTTTCCCAAGGAAATTCATCTTCGAGTTAGTATTTTTATTCCCTGCGGTTTTTGGAGCTTCTACTCCTATATTTTATGAACTCTGAGCTTGGATCCAACGTCCAAACGTCTGTTAGTGTCCCCTTCAGTATTTGAGTACTGATGTTTAAAAAATGGATTTTTGTGGTCGAGAGAAAGGATGGTCGAGACTCAACTTTAAAATGTGTTGGAGAGAGAGTCTATGACATCACGGGACTTCCAGACAGTAAAGCTCAGGTCAGTGATAAATTAATGTTTATGGTTTAATTAAAAAAATTATCAGCCCTGAATGCGGCTGCCTGTGCTTTCAGCCGTCCTTCACCATTTAAGGTAATTTTTTTCCCCCAATAAACCAAAATTTTGGTTTCAAACACTGGTTTTGTAGCAGCCACGCAATCACACTTCGCTCTCTTGCAAAAAATTATTCTAGTTTCCCTTTTGTCACATTGAGTGTGTTTTATTTTGTTGCTGTTATTTTGGTTTTTTGCTTTAGTGTCGTAAATGATTCCGTCCTCTGTTTCTGGTTAGGAGTGAAACCCAAGACTGGCTGGGCTGTGGACCCGTTCGGACACTCGCCCACCCAGGCCTACCTCCTGAAACAGGCCGGTCTGTCTAACATGCTGATCCAGAGAGTGCACTACTCCATCAAGAAGCACTTCTCCAGCCAGAAGACCCTTGAGTTCTTCTGGAGGCAGAACTGGAGTGAGTTCAACACACATCCAGACTTTTACTTCTCTCCTTTCTGCCTGTTTTAATCTAAACCAACATATTTGTGGTCCAAACAGAAGCTATAGAGGCCCTGTTGTGTTTGTACCTGTATCTTCCTCCAGCTGGCGTCTAAGATTCTTTAAGATTCAGGATACTTTATTGATCACACACAGAGTTCAACAAACACGCAGTGAAATGCATCCTGAACTGCTCCATGCAAACAATCTAAATGGGTATAAATTTAAAAAACAAATTTGGAATAAAAAGTAAAGCAACTTAAACAGGAACACAAGTTGATGGTAAGCTATGAAAGCTAGAGTCATTTAAAGTTTTTGAGTTAAGTGTAGCAGCAGTCTGGCAGATGTAAAGTGTGAGTGGGATGTTAAATTGCCACAGAAGCACAGCGATGTGAACAGAAGTAAAAAGTTTGGAAATTTGTCTGCAGGCTGAGAACAATCCTCTGATTCATTATACTGTTCATATCTGCTCCTGGAGCTCACTGGCACCACCAGGGGGTCAAAGTTGGAAGTGCGTTTTTGGACTTTTGAACTTCGTGCTCAATATTCAGAAATGCGGTACCTTGAGATTCCTTGAGTTGAATTCAACAGTATAAACTGACAGCTCAAATCCTGTAATGTAAAATTCTCCACCATTTTGGATTTTATGAGAAAGCACAGAAAAGTCCGTCCTCTGACCAATACACTACAAAACAAACCATTTAATTTTACTCCTTAAAATAACCTTAATTTTGACCTGAATATTCAGGAAATGAAAGAAATTAAGGGGAAAAGTGCACAGATTAAGGCTAATTAGGGGTAAAAACTGTTGAATTTTCCTCTTACTTCTTAAAAGTCACCCCTTAAATAATAGAACCTCCTGAATAATTTCTGTTTGTTTAAGATTAAGGGGTTTCACACTCGTGCCTCAAACCCACTTTTAAGGTAGGATTAAGGTTTTGACGTATTTTAGGAAGTAAATTAATGTAGGGTTAAGTACATTTTAAGTACATTGTGTTTTTCGTAGTAAACTCAACCCTTTCTGACAGTTTAATGTGCCCAAACCAAACTTGGTACGCGGCATTCTGTTATCCGACCACTAGAGGGCACACAACGGGCACTCACGTTTGGCCACAACGCAGAGACAAAATGATACAAATGTGTATATTTTGAAAACCTCAGCATTTACTGTTGGTGTTCTAGTTAAACACTGTGTGTATATTTTAAGCAAATTGGTTTTTTATGCCTCTCTTGAGTGGGTCATGCTGTGTAGCTTTTTAATAACTGAGACCTTTATGAAGTGGAAGAACTCTCTTGTTGTGCTGAGTTAGTAAGTTTATATTATTTATTGTGGGTCTGTTGTGTGAATGAGATGTTAAAAGAAGATTCTGTAAATAACAGTCACTAAAAATGCATGAACAGCTGACCTGATCACTCCCATTCACTTTTAAACATGTAATGAACCCTTATATCTGGTCCATTCACTGGTCAGAGAAGAAGAATACTCCTGAATTTATTTAAACCAGCACCACACCACACTGGAGTATTGTTTACACTTTTATTACATCTCTTCTAGACCAAGACTCCAGCTCAGACATCTTGTGTCACATGATGCCGTTCTACAGTTATGATATCCCTCACACTTGTGGTCCGGACCCAAAGATTTGCTGCCAGTTTGACTTTAAGCGTCTGCCGGGCGGACGGATCAGCTGCCCTTGGAGAATTCCCCCACAAGCCATCACAGACCAAAACGTGCCTGATAGGTGAGGTTAGCTCCGAGAACTTCAGACGGATGCTTAGAACAAATGTGCCTTATAATGTGCATCAAAGGTGAAACTCCAGTAAGCTGTACAGTAAACCCGCGCTGATTCGGATTCAGTTGTCCACTGATTTTTCTAAGAACCGAAATAATAATAGTTCGCAGAAACTCACGCAAATTTGTGGAAACTGCAGATATATACAGTAATCCCCTGCTTTTCACAGGGGGTTATGTTCCAAGAGCACCTGTGTATAATGAAAAACGCATTGTCATGTTGGGTAAAAAATGCCTATTTTTATAGTGTAAACCCTAAATCTGCTCCCAGAACACTTTAATTTAATTTCATACTCAGTTTAATGTATTACCCTTAAAGAAAATGTAAAGGTAAACCCATATTCACCTCTTTTAATTTAAATTCCCCGCCGAGATATGCAACTTTGAAGGTTGCCGGACAAAAGTACGCCAGAAAAGTATTGAACGGTTTTCGGGGAATAACCCCTGATCTACTGGGGTTAAAAATACAAATGAGGGCTCGTCAGAAAGGTCTCCTGAGGATCTACCAAACTCTGGAATCTGAAGTGTCTGAGTTCCTTCCCCATGAAGAAATTGTGCTTGGAGCATGGGAGGCTCAATCCTGGTGTAGAAATCGAAAAAAGTGCTGCCAGGTCGGCTACAGCCTGCCATGAGCCCCCTTGTGTGAAAACATCCAGAACAAATATATTTATTGCCACAAAAAAGCAAAAAAGATGGAGGATATTAGCAGTTTCCATGTTATTGTGGGGATTTCCTCATAAAAGTTCGGTTCTCAAAACAATCTGCGTGTGACTGAATCCATGACTCCTGAAAAAAAAAAAAACTGGGGCGTTACTGTACTCCGCATTTCATTTTTGCTTTTTTGTGCCAATATATCATTTTTCTTGCAAATTAGTGCTAAATTATTGAGAAAAATATATTTTACTAATTTTGAAACACAAGTAACAAATTCTGCTACATTTCCATATAAAATATAAATATATAAAAAATGTTTGTTACTGTGGAGAGATTCAAAACATGAACCGTCTGAAAGAGTGCTGGAACAGATTTAGAACTTCAGAATCAGTAAGAGTTTCAGCTGTTTTTACATTTAAAATAATTGACCCTCATCGTTCTGTTCCAAGGGCCCTGATGCTGTTGGACCAGTACAGAAAGAAGTCCAAGCTCTTTAAGACCAAGGTGGTTTTGGCACCCCTGGGTGATGACTTCCGCTACACAGAGGCTCAGGAATGGGACCAGCAGTTCAACAACTACCAGAAGCTGTTCGACTACATGAACTCTCACCCTGAGCTCCACGTCCAGGTCTGGCTTTTTACACACTGACTGATGTTTCTTCTCATTGCTGCCTGGTGTTATACCTCACAAATCCTCGTCCATCATTTCGGTCACTGTCTGCATGTTTCTTATAACTTTGTTGAAGCTCTAAACCTTCTCGCTTTAGGCCCAGTTTGGAACCATTTCAGATTACTTTGAGATTCTGCGTGAAAAGGCTGGCGTGGACGTGGGAGGGTCGACTCTTCCTGTACTCGGTGGAGATTTCTTCACATACGCAGACAGAGATGACCACTACTGGAGCGGCTACTTCACCTCCAGACCGTTTTACAAATGGCTGGACCGCACGCTGGAGTCCCAGATCAGGTCGGTTTAGACCTCGTACGTTTCCGTACTGTATGATAGACCTGGTGAGCGCTCACAGTCACTGTAGAGAAGTTTGTCTTCGCGTACGGCTCAAGGTCTCGACTGTGTACTGGAGGGGGGTGGGGGGGGGGGTACGCATACGGTTCTAGCTCTCGGCTGTTGATCCGTGGGGATGGGGGTGTGGGGGGTGCATTCGGTGGTGCGTGTATGGGTCTAAGTCTCAGTTGCTGTGTAATATCCTGCTGCTCCTTTCACATTATGTGCAAAATCATCTGTTTTCTCTAAATGGAGCTGCATTACTTGCAATATCTTATGCCCAATATTACTCCTGTCATTACTTAATATACTTAATAGTACTAAATTTCTACTGATTTTCTAAAAGTGCAGTAACTTATTCCAAACCACCATTTTGTCAACGGTTTTTCCTTCACTTTGCATTACTCATAGAGGGATATTATACTGAGCATTTCTGAGTGTAGCACAGTCTATTCATATCATGATTGTTTTCTTTCTACAGATTTAATTTGATTTTATTTAGACTTATTTTATTTTATATCGTGTTGTGGCAGTCATCACAATTTCCTCCACGATCAATCCATTTTTCTGATTCTGATCCTGTGTTATATTGAGCAGGACTTGTTTTATACACAGGGACTTTTCCTGAAGCTCTATGATACCAACATTGATGTTAAATGCTGAAGTGCACTAGTAAAAGTGTTTTTAATTTCTTTTATTTTTTTCTCTCTTTTCAGGGCAGCAGAAATTCTTTATTCCTTTGCTTTGGCCAGTACTTGGAAATTCGGAGAGTCCTCCAACTACCCGACAGTAGAGAATTATAAGTTGCTAACAGCAGCGAGACGCAATCTGGGCTTGTTCCAGCACCACGATGCGATCGCAGGCACCGGCAAAGACTGGGTTGTGGTGGATTATGGGACCAGGTATACTGCTGACTCATCTCAAACACATCTGTGCTAATCATCAGTGTTAATCTCTGGGTATTGTTGAGGAATTAAAGCTATTCAGTGTGTCCGAATACTGTTGATCCTGTGTAGCTTAAGGGACCAGTCACAGGCAAATAGCTTTGATCAGTTTTCCAGGCCAGAGCTCAAATTTTCAAACAGGTTGTGCTGAACTGGTTCTGTTCTAGAACCAAAAATGTTCTGTTCCCTCATTAGAGATTAGGGACACAAATACTTCTGCACTGCACAGACAGTCCTGGACCTTTTGGAACCAAAACAGTGCAGAGCTCAACTCCTCTAATAAGTTTAGCGATGTGAATCTGACCAGAGATTCATTTCCTATGAATTAACAAACATTTTTACCGCAACTCAGTCGATATTGCTGGAAGTCTGAACACTGGTGAAAGATTTTAAATGAGAGAAAATGTGATGAACTATCCAGCGAACGTCACTGAAAACACACCATGAGATGTTTTGAGAAACTTTCATTATTTATCTGTTCATGAATGTTTAGGACCTTCTACACCAGGCCTATTCAACTAGTGGCCCGCGGGCCAGATCCGGCCTTTTTGAATCTTTTTATGGCCACAAGACTGGCAGTAAATTAGTGTGTGATTCGTGTGATATAATAAAATTATGGGTTTTGGATCATGATTGGCTGGTAGTCCCCCACTACTTTCACCAAGATTGATTATCTGCTGTGTTGTATAAAAATATAACACAGAAGTTGCCAATTATTAGCCAACCGCAGCCGAAAGAGGCGGGATTTGTCAGAAAATGGGTGTGTTTTTAAAAATGCAGAGCTGGCAGTAATGAAAGAGAATCCGGTCACACAGACAGTGAGGGGAAAACCTCTGTAGCTTTAGCTCCATGACGTATCTACTCTAACGGTACTAGTTTAGAACCGGATGGCATTAAAACATCTATGTGGTTAAAGCAGCACTGACATAGTGCTGGACTGGCCATTGGGCATACTGGGTCGATGGTAAATTTGGGGCAGCCCGTCCATTTTGGCTCCGTAAAGTTCAGCCAGTGTGGTGTTGGTGTTTGCGGTGGGTGAGATGGACACAGTGACTGTGAGCTGTGCTGAATTCTTGCGGTAAATAAATAGTAGTTGTGTGTGTGTGTGTGTGTGTGTGTGTGTGTGTGTGTGTGTGTGTGTGTGTGCTGCACCAACCAAATATGTCCAGTAAACAATGTCCTGTGACCAGAAACTAACGACTGATGGAACAGAATCTTATTATTTACAAGATGGACCAACAAGTTATTCCTTTAAAAAAAAAAAAAAGAACTTTAGGAGGGAAGTTAGGAGGGAAACAGATATTAGTAAAATAAATAGTAATAGTGCAATAATAACACAAGTAAATAGGTCAGAATCATTACATATTAGTTTCTGTGGGTTCTTTGGTGTTTTTCATACTGATTTCAGATCAGTGTTTAGTTTCTCCTGCAGGTACAGTGTTTGTGATGAAGCTAGTTCTATACTGATCTCAGATCTGTGTGTAGTGTTTCCTGCAGGT
>JBBPCW010274059.1:0-22701 GCA_037974425.1 Phenacogrammus interruptus
AAATCAGAGAACACGGGTGGAAATGTTGGCGCTGGGGCGTGTCCCCCCCCCCCCCCCGTCCCCCCTGGTTGCTACGCCCCTGTGCACAACTGAGCATTTTGAACACATAGCTAGATTATAATTAATACTACCTTTATTACAGGGAAAAAAATGTCTTTTGCATTATATATCAGCTTTAAATCTTTCTAAAAACACATTATATACAAAATTGTTAATGGTTATAATCATTTTGGTTTTAGCCTCTTCATCTCTTACACCTACAAAACCCAATAAGAGCTCAGTAATATTACACTTACTGTTATAAAAATGGTAATATTTTATTCCTTAATCCTTTGTTATCTCCAGCAATAACTGCAACTTTTTGATTTAGCTATGACTAGTATCAGGTTTTAGATGTTCGGCTATCCTGACTGTGTCTTTGTGGGACTGCTTGATGCTATAAAGGGAAGTGACATTTACACAGCTCTCATTGAAAAGCATCAAACAGTTCAGCTTTACCAAAGGCTTTCAGCAGATCCCCATCATGACTGCCATGGAGGAAACTACCTAGGGATACCATCTCTAGTGATTAGTAATTTGAAATATGTTAATAATTTGAAAACTTTTTTGAAGTATGTTGTATACCAACGTTTCTCAACCTTTTCAGCATAAAGGCCTACTTATCGATCACAGCATGTTACCAAGGCTCACTTGTCCACATTAGATAATATTAAATAGCCATTTGCGGACCAATGTGCAGTCTCGATTTTAGTTTCGCGGCCCAAACATGGTCCATGGCCCAGTGGTTGAGAAACTCGGTTGTACACAATATTAATGTCAGTCGGTTACCTTTGGTTGTTTCTTAATGGATTAGGGTGTGGTATAAAAGAATGGCAATTGGTTGGGAAAATACCAAGCAAAGTCTCGAATAAAAGTATAGGAAATGGAGGCGTGACCAAGTGGGGGCTGGGGTCTCTGCTCCCCCAGGGATAAGCTGTGCCCACCCTGAGAAATGCTTAGTTTGTCCAGTGAAAACATTTGTTTTTCAAAACTGTGCTGCTTTCCAATCGGCCCATTTCCTCCACTAGATACCACCATGCTGCTAACCCAGTTCACTTTGGCACACATTTTGCAGCAAGTTTTAATCCTGTTGACAACATTCTTGGTTGAGCCCAGCTCTGTCGTACTCTCATATTTCGCGGTGGTTCTCGAAATTCTCTGTAGCCTTGAAATTTGCTGGGGTCACTTTCTAAAAGCACCAAATATATTCCTAATATATAGTCAAGGACGATAAATGCAGTCATTGTGGCACATGAGAAAAACATCACAGAAAATCAAGACATGAATGAATTTATTTCAGAATTTGTAACCACAGACAGATCCTGTAGACAGGGGTGGATTGGGACAAAAAAAGGGGGTAGAATTTTAGGATAGAATGACCCACCACATACAGTTATGCATACCACCCATCTTTGCGCTCCCATGAATGTGTATACCAACAAAGTAATATTCAATAAAAATAGTATTCAAAAATTGTGAACTTGACAAGATAAACATGATGCAGCTGAATCTTTTAATGAATACTTGGAAAAAAAGGGGGCATTCTGTGTGTGTGCATGTGATAGAGAGAGAGAGCGAGAGACAGAGAGATTTGAATCAGTGCGTATGTCTTTCATGTCTGTATATTGTTCATAAATGCCTACACAAAGCTGCCTCTAACACCATACCCCAAAAGTTGCCCTCTACTCAAACCACAACCAAAGATAGATAATTAACTGTGGTCTCACTGTAAATGATGACGAATGGTGGTTAAAAAAATAATGTTATCACTTTCATTTACATTTATGGCATTTAGCACTTTCAATAAGACGATTTCTTTAAGCATGGAAGACATAAAATATCTAACTGAAAGGTCTGTTGTTTTAGCCAGAGTACACAATGTGTTGCAAATAGCCGTTCTCCTAGTGGTAACACTGACGATATTATAAGCTTATTTCACCCACGTTCATAAATGTAACAAGGCAGACTAACACAGCTGTAAAACGATCCTTTTATTGGTGTGGTATCACCATAACTTTGCAAACAGCTAGTTTATTAACCACCACTAACTAACCTGTATGTCACATTTGTTAACAAGTGGGACTGATAAAGGTTTATTTTATCTTATCTTATCTTACCAAGTGTGGTTAATGTGTTCCTTACTCATTAGTGTTCTGAAAGCAGTCCAACAACCAATGGGCCACAGCGGAATGTTTCATTGGCCGGTGGTCAGGAAATAAGCTCCTATGCTGATTTTTTTTGACAAATTACATAGGCACCAGGTGCAAAGCAAAAGGAGATGGTGTTTAAAAAGTTGGTTGAACCAGCCCAATGTCAGTTGATCTACGAAGCTTATGGGCCAGTCAGACCAATGAATAAATAAATGAATAAATAAATGATTGGCCCACATAGCACGTCAGCCCTCAAGGAAAATGCTGTGTAGATAATATCCCGGTTAAACACTGGAAAAGGATTACCTATAGCCTCCCTAATGACTACACTGAGCTACGTTTCTGTTCTTGCTTTCATATGATGTATACATTGAGCTTTGTTGATATTTATCTTGTAAATGTAGTTCTATATTTGTTCAAAAAAATAATAAAAGTTCAATTGCCTCAGTTAATTTTATTGAACAATAGGTTGTGAATTCCCACAATTTTTGCTTTTATAAGTTATATAAAACTATATTTTTATTATCTGACCCCCCCTACAAAAAAGGGGATGGGTAGATAAACCAAAAGCCCACCCATACATGAGGTTCTGGTCACACCTCTGAGAGGAGACAAAGACAACGTACGACAGAAGGAAGGAGAAGAAGAAATTTTGAATTAGATGTTAGATCAAAGCAACGTTTGTACATTATTTCTTTCAGTGTAAAACTGTGTGCAAATCCCAGCAGAGTTGAGCAGAGGTGTAGGATAAAAAACAAAAGCTAACATGAAAGACAGACTTGAAAGTTAAACATGCACACACTGACTTTTCAAGCTTGCACACTGTTCACTGTGTGACATTTAGATAATTTTGGTTTTCATTAGGCATAATTTAAAAGCGTATTTCTACATGATGAAAAAATTGCATCAATACAATACAGGCACTTGAAATTTTCTTCTGAGGGCATTTACCCATTTTGCTTGCCCTCATTCTTCTGATCAGCCATATTCTACCTATGAGAAAGGCACTTTGAAAAGAACACAACAATAAACCTTATACACTAATATAGAAGTGGAAGTTATTTGTGCAAGACATGGATGAAGGAACAATAGGATTTGTCTGTGACTGAATACCTACAGCCCTCCCTTCCCATTGCCCCTTTCTGTCTCCGGGCTGAAAAATTCATGAGAGGTGCCTACTCTACATACATGAAATATTCAGAGCTTTTTATGGTGCACATGTTTTTATGTTTCATCCTTACTGTCCTGCACCAGGAAGCTACTTTCACCACCCAGGAAAGTTTTGTCTGTCAGAGCAAGTGCCATTCACAAGTGCTTAATGAATGAAGTGTGGAATCATAAATACAAGCATCTGGGTCAAAGCCAATTATGGATGTGATTACAAGGTAACACACATTGGCTAGTCACAAGTCTAAAGCATAATTAGAAATCTATCTAGATTGATAGGGTTGTGGTTTGTTCTTTGTGTTGGACAGTGGTGCAACACAAAGAACAAAAACAGCCAGATTACAACTGTAGACAGGACACAGTGAAATGAAACAACGTGCTTCAGGACCCTGGTGCAACATAAGGAAAAAACACACCAAGACTACAACTGCAGAAAAGACCAAATGCATCGCATGCAAATAGAAAGAAAGTGCAAGAAAAGCACAAGTACACTAGAGTTAGATGTAGTCCAGTTTATTGTCCCAGGAGCAAACATTGGTGAGCAGGATGGATGGGATAGCTGGTTGTCTAGCTTTAGTTTTTAGCCTAGCATGGACACTTGCATGCTTGCTACACTTCCCTCCTCAGGTTTCTTGTTCGTATCTTAGCTGAAGCAGATTCTGGCAGTCATGGTCAAGTTTACCAGCAGTTCTTATGCATGTTAGAGAAGGTTCGGTGTGAAGTTGACTGAAAATATTTTTGTGTACCAAAATCTTGGACCCAGACTTGGATTTAAATTGCAAATTTTTACACGCTTACATTTAATTACATTTAATATGATGGAAATCATTTCAAATCTATTTTAACATCAGTAATTCAGTGTGGTTTTCTTTATGTTCATGTTTGCCTATGGGTTGAGTGCACTGTTGATCTCATTACTGTATTGTGATCAGCCATTTACAACCCCCGTAAATACACTCCGTTTGCTCTGGATAAATATGCAGCCCAGTTTAAGTTCATCATTCAGTTACCATTATCAATCTCCCTGCCCCTATTAACCTCTGTTAGAACCCTGGAGCTCCCAAGCCATGTCAACATTCATCTTGCCATGATCACTAAGCTATTTTTAGCCTGCTTGTTTCATTGTGACTGTGATTATCTCACCCTGTGCAACCAAGGAGATCACCAGTGATAATGAATGGGGCAATTTTAATCATAGTATGAAGCCATGATTTCACTGTGGCTGCTTAAGTGTGGCCACAGGTAATAGACCCATTCGCTGAGACTGGTCAGTTATGTCAGCTTTTGAATAAACAGTCTTCTGTATACCTTGGAATGGGTACAAAGATTGAGGGAAAGTTTTTGTAAATAAGATCTGAGTATAAAGAACATATTAAACATGCTGCTATATATTATAGTTTCTCTATCAATAAGTATTTCTCCCATCACATATCCAACCCAGGAACTATTGAGTGTCACATCCGGGGCCTCTAGGCTCCGCCCTCAAACTGGAGTTTTGCTTCCCAAATCCCTTTGCTCTTGCATCCAACATGACAGATGAAAGCACCTTCTAAATGGATGCAGCGGGGATCCCTCTCCCAACAGAAATGGAACTTCTCCAGTAGAGCTTAGAAGTAGTACATGTTCTTTTGGATGTACTCGCAGCAATAGTCGCAAACCTGACCCACAGCTGTCCAGGCTGTGTGTGTGCATGTTCACTGACACGCTTCAAAAGATCCTTCAAGTTGTAAGAAATTCCTAATGGCCTGCGACCTGTATTTTGCAGAATTTCCAGAAAGCATCAAAAAATATTTCTCCTGATTCAGCGGCTCACGGATAAGGCTCAGGATTGGGCAGCGGTGATGTGGCACCAAAGTATCGAATGGCGAGACTACCCACCAAAAGAAAGAAGAGTAGACCAAGGGAAGTGTAGCAGTACCCGCCCGCTCCAGCTGCAACAAGGTGTGCACGCCACCGCTGAGTACTCCACCGCTGAGCACCAACCATCTGGCCTGACCAACACCAATGGGGAAGACAAGGGACCTCCCAGGGGCGCATGGTGCATTATAGCTGCAACCGGAACGAAACTGCCGCTGCGTCTCCCACAGCAGATACAATGGATGAGGTGCAGCCAGAACCAATACAGTTGGGGTCATCACGTCTACCGCAACAAGAAAAAAAATGGGAGGGTCTCTGCTTGTATTGGGGGCACCATTTGGCCACTCTGTGCTACATCTATTGGAAGTCCATTTGCAGAGACACACACAGACGTCCCAGACTAGTATTGAGACAGTGCCAAGGTTTTTAGTACTACTAAAGCTACTTGCCTCCCTCCGCACTACACCATTGTCTGAGGTGGAGACCAAGGCAATGGAGGATTATGTCTGAGGGTCTCCAGCAGGGGTGTTGTCACGTGTGGATTGAGAATAGACTGTTTCTTTTGCCCAAATGTAGCGTGATGGAAGAGCCCAAACGTGGAGGGCACAAGAGAGCCAGTAAGTCACGCACTTTAATCTAAGAATGCTCCAAGAGGAGTTAGGATCCTCACCAAACAGAACCACGTTCTCATACACACACACAGAAAGGTAGATAAACCTCTCCGTAGAGCTAGAGTACTCACGGTACCGTGGATTAGAGTTGATTAGGGACAGAGGCAACATGAAGCATCCGACTTCAATGTCTGTGTGCCAGACATACCTCTGCTTCCTGTTTATATACCTTATGTGAGTCATTTCCAGTGCCAATTGACGTCACATGGTCTGGTGTGCGTGACAGTACCCCCACTCCAGGACCGGCACCAGACGGCCCTGGCTGAGAGGAAACTGGTAGACGGTAGTCGCCAATGAGAGCAGAATCCAGGATGAAGCTTCCGGAGACCCAGGACTGTTCTTCCGGACTGGGTGCCATGGCCATGGCGTCGTGAGTCCAGGATCCGCCGAACGGTGTAGGCGGGACCACTATCAATGATCCGAGGAGGAGGAGGGTTAGGAGCCTGGGTAGACAGAGGAGTAAAGAAAACAGGCTTGAGTTGAGAGGCATGGAACACAGGATGTATTTTCATAGTACATGGGTTCCCCGGTTCCGGTGGAATGGGCCTCTGAGGTGGGTGGAGGGTTCCTGAAGGTGGTAACAGGAGGCTCGGAGTCGCGTGAGGGAGCACAAGTTCCAGCCAATCGCAGGTCCACGCGCAGACTAAGCTGGATGATGCCCTCCAGCGTGTCCGGGAGCTCTCGGGTGGCCAGCTTGCGCTTCATGCAAGTGATGAGCCCCTCGTAAAAGGCAGTATGAAGGGCGGCGTCACTCCAGGAAGTTTGGCGTACTGCACTACACCAAGGCATACTGGCTGACACGACAATCACCCTGCCTGCTGTAGGACCTGCGAGAGTCCACCACCACCTCACTCTCAGGGTGTTGGAAGGTGGCCTTGAGTTGACTGGTGAATGCGTTGTAGTTGTTGGCGGCAATGGTGTTTGCTCTCAAGACCGCCGCAGCCCATTCTGCTGCCTGCCTGTTCCATTCCATTTTTCAGGAAGAGAGATCTTAGGCATGATGGGGGGAGTGGTTGGAGTGGCTTGAACAGGAAGAGTGGGAGGAGTCAGAGCAGCTGCCTGGGGAGGATTCGCTGGTTCGGCAGCTGGAGTCGAAAGAGCCTGCTGCAGGATAGTAACCTCCGCACAGAGGTTAGTAGTGCACTCTCCGTGCGAAGAGCAGTCACCTTCTGCTGCAGAGCGGCAATCTCACACGATGCTTATTGAGGATTGTGGATCTCCCACAGGCAGTCTAACAGCTCCATGGGGTCCAAAGTTACACCTGGTCCTACGGAACGTGTAAAAACTTGTGCACATCTGACCAGGCGACGAGTGGAAAACTGTCTTCAGAACCACCTCTGGGCACTATTCTTATTCTGTCATGCCATATGGCTTGGTAAACTCCCCATCTTTCTTCCAAGCCTTCATGAATGATATCTTCCATGACATGATTAATCATTTTGTAGACGATCAGAGCACATTTCTTACTTGGGTAAAGTCCTCCATCGCCTGAAATGTTCCATGTTACAAAGCTCTCCTTCCTCAGCTATATAGGCCTGCAAGGGGTAAGTATGGATGTAAAGTACACTGCCATGTCTGAGTGGCCGGAGCCCCAGTCAGTCAAAGAGTTACAATGGTTCCTGGGCTTCGTCAGTTGCTATAGACGTTTCATTAGGGGTTTCAGCTCTGTGGTAGCACCGCTCCCTGATATCCTTAAGGGCAAGCCTAAGAAAGGCCGCTATACAGAAAGTGTACGAGTAGCATATAAACAAATAAAGAAAATATTCACCTCTGTGGCAGTGTTAAAACTCCCTAATCCTCCTTTACCGTTCGTCGTGGAGGTAGACACCGCGGATGTCGGATTAGGAGCAGGGAACCCCAGAAAAACTCCATCCTTGCACCTATTTTTCCTGGAATCTAACCGACATAGAGTGTAACTACGACATTGGTAACCGGGAACTGTTCGCAGTGAAAGCAGCATTAGAAGAGTGGCATCATTGGTCGGAAGGAGCTAGGCATCCTTTCCCTGTCTACACTGACCACCGTAATCTCAAATACATCCAACAGGCAAAATGGCTGAATCCTCGACAAGCATGTTAGGCCCTCTTCTTTATGCGTTTTAACTTCAAAATCAGGCCAGGGTCTGATCCTACAGACCAGGGTCAAAAAACAGAAAAGCGGGTGCCTTTTCTTGTCACTTTCCTACTGCTGTGGATAATTTAGATCCTGAGCCCATTATTCCCACCGCGCTTATCGTGGCTCCCATAATTGTGGACATAGACACAAAATTAGAAAGCACACAGGCACATTATCCTACACCCCCAGCCTGTCCTCAGGGAAAAACATACGTACCTGAGTCTTTTAGGAAACAAGTGATAGAATGGGCTCACACAATTCCAATCAAGGGACATCCGGGGGTCCAACGTACTACCGAGGTCATCAGATGTAAGTACTGGTGGCCTAAGGTACGAGAAGAGGTGGAACAAGCTGTCTGTTCCTGCTCAATATGTGCCATAATAAAAGTGCCACATAAACTGCCTCTCAGAAAATTAATACTGTTCCAGATTTCGAAGGGAGTTCGGTTCCTGCCATTTAGTTCTTTCCCTACCAGCCATCAATATTCTGTCTGACCTTACGTCCGGGTATCACCCCGAGGCAAACAGGCAAGCTTATTGCCATGAGCATCTACACAACTGGGCAGAGTACACACATGAATGAATGTTTTGACAGAGTGGAGCAGGTCAGGGAACGAGCCCACACTTCCATCTCCTGAGCAGTTTGCCATTTTAAACACCAAGCCGACCAACGTTGGAGGGAGGCCCTGGCATTTCAGGTAGATGATCGTGTCTTGCTCTCGTGTCTGGATCTGAAATTGAAACTCCCTTGTAAGAAACTTGCTGCATCTGGTTGATTGGGATGGTCACGGCCCTGAAGAAAGGAGCTGGGTACCAGAAACTGACATCCTCAGTCAGGAACTTATCAGAGAGTTCCATCCAGGCGGAAAGACCGCCTGGCTCCTCGCTTTCTGTGACATCCTTCCAGACACAAAGGGCAGCAAGGGTTGTTTTCTGTCTTTTCACTTCTCCAGAGCAAGCAGAAAGAGCCAGCTCCGTGGCCATCCAGGGGAAGACCCCTCCACTCTGATACTTGGGAAGGTAGCTCTCCCAAAAGAGAGAGGAGAGCACAGGAGAGAAAAGTTATCGGTCTGTCTTGGTCCTATTCAGTTTAGGAGGACCTTCTACGGAGACGTGACCGGCTATAAAACAGAACTCGGTTTTTAAATATTTGTACTCGAATTCCTAGGAAATAGCATTTTAAAACATTGTATCAGTAAAGCAATAGGGTTTTTTGTTTACTTTGTCATATTAAAACATGACATGCATAGCATTGTTCATTTTTTTCATCAAACGTGAATAAATGAGTTCAAGAAACTCTGAGCATAAATGATGACAGCCTTTGTTAGTTCCAAAAACAAGCAGCTTGATACGGGCATGTTTCTCATACTATGGTGCCGAGCCTATTTATTGCATACCAGGGATCATGGATCTGTTTGAATACCTCAAAATTCTTGAAGAGGCCATGTTGCCTCATGCCTCATTGAAATGGGTGTTCCAACAAGACAACAATGCCAAAAACACCAGTAAACCAGCAACATCTTGGTTCCAGACCAAGACTGACATTATGGAATGCCCAGCCCAATCCCTGGACCTTAATCCAATAGGAAACTGGTGGGGTGACATCAAAAACAGTTTCTGAGGTAAAACCAAGAAATGCAGAAGAATTGTGGAGTGTAGTCCAATCATCCTGGGCTGGAATACCCATTCACAGGTGCCAGATACAGATGTACAGCAGTTCTCAGAAACTGTGGTTATTGATTGATTCAAAAGAAAGCAAAATCTTAAAACATTTTTCAGTTTATACGGGGAATGTTTGAGTTTGTAAAGACAAATGTGGACACTGCTATTTGAACAGTCTAAGATTCACATATATTTGTTTTGGAATAGGAAGTGTAGGCTTCCCAATGCATTTGTGGGTATGGAAATAAAATATTATAAGGATTTTGAGCTTTATTCAGTTTTTTAAACACACTGCTATTATTTGTACATAACTGTATATGTTGAGGATGAATTATTGAGGGGGAAAATTGTTCCAACTCTAAATAATGAAGAGGATTCTTGCCTCTGCCTCTATCTATGCCTTTAGGCAAAAATTACATCAATTTTTAAGACTAAAGTTAAGTCAGCGATTGCAGAAATATACTACTAAGTCTAGACCTAAAACAACATTTTGTTTTCGCCTTTTTCTGGAGGTGATTTTTTCAGGGCAGACATCACATATTGCAGTCTTGATGTCCTCTTCACTAATCCTCCAATCCACCTAGTTATGTTAATCAGTGGTTTTTGCCTTTTTCTGGAGGTGATTTTTTCAAGGCCGACATTACATTTTGCAGTCTTGATGTCCTCTTCACACATATTTCCAAACAGCTTACAGTTGTTACATATTTCCAACAGTTTAACAATAACATTCACATATACCTAGTTACTTTACACTATTATTATCAATTCATAATAAAGATCAGATAGAATAAAAATAATTAGTTATACATCATGCAGTTTAGATCCTGGCTAATTCTGCATAGCCCTAGTTATAACTGCATTTTTTTCCCAGTCAGAGTAAGATTTGATTTAAATCGAAAGGTTAAACTGAAATCTTCCTCCTCAGGCAGGGCTTACCCCTGCTTTCTTTGTTAACCCTCACATCACTCATCTTTAAGAAAATCCTGCTTATGTGAAAACTGTCATAGTTTACATGATCTTTTTAATTGATTCCACACTTCCCGTGATTAGGTAATTAAAGCCACTGAATTGGCCGATCTCATTTCGGTGACTGATATTATGTCCAGAAACCTCAGTTCCTGAGGGGCTTTAATTAAAAAAAAAAGTATAGCTGTATGGTCTACAAAAAGTGTACAAAGTAAATTACTAAGACAATAATCAATGTTATTCAAAGTAATTAAAGTTTTAGGAAAGCAATCATATTCTTAAGAGTAAAATAGTTCAGCGGTTTTCAACAGTTCAGCTGTGTTCACAAACAAGCATTTTATTGATATAGGATGACATTTGAGTTGCTTTATTTATATTATCCAAAATCCCAAACAAGTAATTTCTAAAGCAACTCAGTTTAAATTTTGTTCATAGCTTCTTTCATAGTTTAAAGACATTACCAACTTTGAAGGATGTGTCTAAGGCAGCAACACAATCAGGAGAGTATCAATATGGGGAATATTTACAGAAAATCACAAAAGATGTTTAGAAAATCTGTCTTCTGACTAATCCTCCCACCCACCATGTTATGTTAATCAGTGTAACTATACACATATACAGAATATAGCTTCTCTAGTGAAAATGTGAAAATATGAGGGTATGAATTCATTTATTTTAATATTGTAAATTACAGGTTAGGACAGTGTTTTAATTTAAAGGGACCTTACCATAAGTCATATGTAGAGCAAAGATTTCCCTACAACTGACTAATATTTATATAATAAATATCATGTTTATATGTAATAAAGCCATCGTTAAAATGGAGAGGTACCTCGAATTTCTTCCCTGACTCTCTGTGTCCATCCTTTTACTTGGTGAGATGCTGGAGAACATTTTAATTATACTTTAATTATACTTGAAATGACAGTTAATTTGGTTGTCAGATGTAAGGGCAGCTACTGTTTGAGGGTACTACTCTGCCCTACAAAGCCAAATTGCCATAACTATGCCAAAGCTGATACTGAGAAGAATGGCTTTAACGTTTTAGTATTAGAATGGATTTTGTAGTTACTGCAATTTTGACACCATTATTTCTCTGCTGCAGGACACCTTTGAACCAGGATATTTTCTCACAAGACAAAGGAGATGTCCTAAACCCCATTTGTAGGCTATAGTCACTTTATGTAGTCACTGCACTTTGGCTTTGTAGGACAGTACTGGTGCATTGCCACAAAATGGCTTTAAGGGTGAGGTCTGACAAATTGCTTTGGAGACTAGGTTAAGGAAATTAAGAAATATTAGCTCAAGAGCTGCACTTGTTCTATGAATAATTAATCCAATTTTCTTATGAATTATAGAACGATGTTTTGGCTCTCAAATATTTTTTTTTTACACTTAGAATATTTATGAATGTAATTTCATCCGCTTGATCTGAGATGTAACATTTTCCTATATATATTTGGAGAAATAATTTTTTTGTAAATTTTTAAATTGTAGATATATTCCAGTCAGTTAAAAGAAAAGTTCTGCTACGAGCAAGAAAACGTGTTTTCCCTGATTGTATATTTTAATGCCCACATTTTACTCTTGAATATTCAGAATATTCAAGGTCATTATATAGATTATTATTAGTGGTGCACCGAAAGGATTTTTTTTTACTGAAACCGAAAACCGAAAATGGGGAAACACTTGGCCAAAAACCGAAAAAAACCAACTTTTTTTTTAATTATTAAAAGAATCTGTTACAAAACTATGAACATGTTTATTTAGCATTCAAACAATGCACAATATTGTGGCGGGCACGGAGGAGCCACGTGCACTGTGCGTGGGTGCGGGAGGGGCGACGGGTACAGCTGGGCTTGTCGCCGTGGCAACTCCCGGGTTTCTTTAGGGGTTAACTGGGGGGCCATGGTGGACGTGATGTGTGGGGGGGCGTCACCATGGCAACCCGTGGGCTTTTGGGGGAGGTGTATATAAGGGAGGGGCGGCGCCTAAGCGCCAGTTGGGGAGTAGAGAGTTGGAGAGCTGTGTGTTGGAGCTGTGTGGTGTGGAAAGAACCAAGAAAATAAAGAGATTGAAAATGGAACTTCTGTCTCCTGTGTCGCCTGACTCGACCGTTCATCACAGTGGTGTCAGAAGTGGGATGACAACGCTTTGAGAACAGGCGGACAACAGGAGAAGTCTGGAGCTCGGGGAGAGGGTCGTCGAGACGCCGGAGAGGGGGCTGATACCTGGCACAGGTCCAGCTGGCGACGAAGCACAACAGCTGGTGGCCATTGGAGGCGGCCGTACACCTGGCGATGGCTCTGGAGGGAGAAGCGCTCAACGTCCTAGTGGACAGGCCCCTGGAAGAATGCGGGGACCTCAAGCAGCTGGTGGCGGCCCTCAAGCAGCGGTACGGCGAGCCAGCCAGAGAGGAAAAGGCCAGAGTGCAGCTCGGCGAGAGACGGCGCCAGGCTGGTGAGACGTGGGGGGGCGCTTGCGGGGGACCTCCGTAGCTACGCACGCAGAGCCTACCCGAGCTTTCCAGCAGAAGCTCAAGAAAAACTGGCGCTGCACGCCTTCCTCCAAGCGCTCACGCCCAGCAGTCTATAGCAGCACATACGCCTCCGCGCTCCCACCACTCTGCTGCAGGCCCTCGAGGAAATGGAGCGGGCGGAAATCATCCTGAGCAGCCGGCTGAGAGTGTCTTCCCCCCAGAGAGTTGCGGTGAGCAAGGCGGAGCCAAGGGTGTGTTTCCGCTGTGGCCGAGAGGGACACATCGTGCGGTACTGCGATGGGCGAGTGCGAGGTGAGGAGGCCCAAGCCTCGGGCTGGAGAGGTGAGCCACGAGTGGGGCTGCTCGGAGAGCCCGGGGCCTCAGAGTCGAGTGCACAGTCGGAGGGGTCCGTTGCAGAGCGCTGGTGGACACAGGGTCCACGATCACCATCGTCCGGCGGGGGGTCCTGCCAAAGACACAGCGCCCGAACCCGCCCGGGTGGAAAGCCACGACCGTGCGGCTCTCTACTGTGACGGGCGACAAAGCCGTAATGAAAGGGAGACGGCTGCTGACTCTTGCCGTCCAAGGGGTCGAGGTGGAGCACGAGGTGTGGCTAGCGGACATAGTGGAGGAGTGTATCCTGGGCATGGACGCGCTGGTGAAGCTGAGGGCTGATTTTCAGGTCATGATGTAAAAATAAACAGGTATGTAAAAATACATTCAAACTAAACCAAAAGATTGGTCTTTGTTAAGCCATCAAATCTGTGTACTGTATATCTTGTCATACTGCAGATGTCTAGAAGAATCTGTAGAAGATCTCTGACAGACTTTAAAGTCACTCATTTATCTCATGGATCTTCTTTTCTCTGTAAGATCTGAGTACCACTATAGGTTTTACCGTCTACTACTCTTATCACAGCTCATTATATAAAAGCATATAAAAGCTAAGTTGTAAAAATATCAGTTGTATAAAAGTGCTACAGAAACAAAATTGCAGTGCACTGATAAAATAGAGAGGTGAAACAAATGCCATCAGAACAATTAGCCCATGTAGTAAAGTAGTGTTAGGGTCTTTGACACTAACAGTTTTTGATTATTTGGAAACACTGTTTCAAGGTGTGGAGTAAATGTAGGGCACATTGTGGATTTCCTTATCCCAGTAGGGCCAACCTACAAATTGTCTAATTGCTTAATAGTATTTCAAATGCATCTCAGATTGAAGATTGTTGTGAGAGACAGCAAAATATATCAAGATATAATAGCAAATAATATATATACCCTGGTGAGCAACTTCATTTGGTACACCTACCTTGTGTGTACTTTGTTCATGTTATCAGCTCAACTAACCATATACACCAGTCAGCCCTAGCATTAAAGTCATTAACAAGTGAAGTGAATAATACTGCTCATCTTCTTACAGTATCATCTCTCAATGGCAAGGATTAGGAAGCAAGTTGGTTCTTTAAGTTGTTGGAAGCAGGAAAAAATGGACAGGCTGACTTTGTTGTGATGGCTGGACGCCTGAGTCAGAGTATCTCCAACACGATAGGTCTTCTGGGGTGTTCCTAGTAGTTACAGTAGTTAGTACCTTTCAAAAGTGATTCAAGGAAAACCAATCAATGAACCAGCAACAGGGTCTGGGGAAACTAATGCTGTGTCCGAAAAGTGCACTTGTTCACTCCATAGTGTTGCTATATAATGGGCTAACTAGTGAACAAGGGGAGGTGGCATTTCGTTCGGACACTCGGGATGTTACGTTTTTACTAACTGTTGCTTAAATAATGTGCCGGATTGTGGCAATTTATCTCTTATCTCTCAAACACATGTCTGTAACGACCTGGTCAGTGGCACGTGAATGCCACTGCTTTTTTGTTGGGGTTTTTGATTGTGGGTTTTCTGTGTTGTTCTGTTCTGGGGTTTTCTGTTATATTTATGACTTTGTTTATCCTGGTTTTTCTGTTGGTGCACTGATTGTTTATTCCCATTCTGTTCTCCCTGTGTCATGTGTCTGTTCCTCATGTGGGTTTGTCATGTGATTTGAGTTTCCACCCGTTTCGTGTTCGTGCTTGTGTCACATGGTTTTGAGTTGCCACCTGTGTCTTGTGTCATGCCCATTAGGTTTCATATTTAGTTCTGCTTGTGTATCACCCACATTATCTGTCCATCGTTGTAGAGCACCTTGTGTACCCTGACCCTGTCTCGTCCTGATTCCTGTTTTTCTGATACTAGCCACAGTGCCTGTTTCTTTTACTGTTTGAGTTTTTGTTAATAAAACCACGTCTGCAAATGGATCCTTGGCTCCCTGCCTGCTCCATGTTCCAAGGCAGCTCCGTGTCTGGGCCTTGCAGCCCGACATGTGACAATTTCTCGTCTCTCTAGTTCAGACACAGCCCGCACATGAGGCAGTGATACACGATCCGGGTTGGCAAGCGGTATACCGCGCCGACCCAAAATTAACTGGCCGGTGTAAACAACACATCATTCACTTTTTGTCCCAGTCCAGCCCTCTGTACTACTGTCTTCCTTGGGGAGAGAGAGAAAGAAAGTGCAAGTGCGACTGAATCCCTTCCCCACTTTCTCCCCCGTCTCTCCTCCCTCCATCTCACTCCTGTTCTCGACTGTCGCGCGATAAAAGGAGTGTGCAGTGTTTACGAAATGTGCACTCGTTCACTATGTAGGGCACGGTAAAAGAAACACGCAGTGCCTGATGGTGTATGTGTATTCATGTAGTGTACAGTGTCTGAACACTAGATTTTGACATGTCACGCGGTGACTTTGTAGTGCACTAACTAGTGGGTGAAAACTATGGTTGAAATTACACTACAAAAAACACTACATAATGGCTGACTCACTACATAGTGCCCTACATAGTGAACGAGTGCACTTTTCGGACACAGCTCATGACTCACTCACACATATGTGGAATGATAGCTAGCCTGTCTGGTCCGAAAACACCTACGATCTGTGTGTGAGCATCAGCACTGGACCAAAGAGCAATGGAAAGAGGTGGCCTGGTCTGATGAATTTTGTTTACTTTTACATCATGTGCTTGAGAGATATCTACACAATTTAAGAAAAGGTAAAATCCACAAAAATGTGTCCAGGGTATCTTAAACTCATAACCAGGAGATCTGAGAAAATGTTTTCAGCCAAAATGCTAAAACAGGATCATAGTTGGATCTTCCAGCACGACAGTGAGCCAAAACACATGTCACACAATACCACAATAACCCAGTAATAACACACTGACCACAAAATTAACTGTTTGAATTCCAGTCCCCTGCCTGTAATCCCACTTAAGGATCTCTTGTTTGATCTGAAGAGTCCTAAAGAACTTGAGGGACCAGGAGAGATTAATTGATGAGTAGGGGTCTCAAATTGCTCATTCCGTATTCTCCAATCTCATTAAGCATTAAAGAAGTGGAGGAGAATGCTAAATCATAGTTACATGTCATGTTTTGTTAACTTAATTTTTAATTTTTTAGACTAAATATCCTTTAAACTGAGTGTAAGACTTTTCTCACATTTTCAGCAAAATTTGCGATGTGTGAGCTTTGCTATTATGTTTTATGGTGTAAGAAACACAGTTACGGGTTTCTCAGGGGAGATTTTCTCTAGTGTTTACAATAATTCCTTGGAGTGCTGTTTTATCGGTCCAGTGGTTTGTGAACTTGCATCAGGGACACAGAACTCTGTTCTTTTTACCCCTGATAGCACATGACGATAGATTGTCCTACAGGGGCTAGCTGAACACCCCATAATGTGCAAATGCATTTGCAGACGGCTGTCCACAGCCCAGGGCAAAATTGGTCTGAGTCCTGGCCTGTAGGCTATCAGCATCAGGCATTCAGTACAAATAACCTGGAGATGCAGGCAGTTTTGGCCTCCTGGCCCTGCAACAAATGTCGTGACCTGAAGCAAAGCGCAGAATAATTCACACAGCTGCGCACAGTTTGGTTTAAAGTGTTTAACTACACTTTTCTTCACGACAACAAACTCAAGTCAGGAAACATTTTCTGTAACATTTCATTTTCTGGTTTTGGTGTGTGTGTGTTTAGGACATTGATTTAAAGGAGAAGCTTATAGTTGCTGGAAAGACATGAGATTCCAAGCAGGTTGTATGGGTGAAGATACTTTAGAAACATACTGAATATGCCCTACTAAGGACCCATGTTCCACATTTTTCTCCTGTTTTTCTACCCTAAAGTCTACCTTTAATGTTTGTGTAGAAGTTAGGGGTATGATATGAGCTTATGTCATAACCCAAATTCACTACAACCCTAAGTCATGCCTGTAAGTCAGCAAAAGTGTAGTTATCAGGTGTGTCGTGATACACAATCCTCCACTGTAACACAACAAACATTATACCCTCATCACCACACCATCAATCAATAAGAATCAATAAGAATCTCACATTGACTGCACTCTTTACATTCACCAACTCAACCCTGTGTGCTTAGTTTCATCAGGCCCCGACTTGCCAGCCCACTGATCATGACCCTTTAACCTCTGCCTGGCTGAGTAAGAGTGGACTTCGGTGGTTGGACGTGACACCCCTTTGTTTGAGACTCTTGTGTTTTGGGAGCTCGCCCGCTCCATCTTTGCATGACTATTTTCCAACAGACTGTGTGTAAATTACTTGTGTTCTGATTAGCTATTCAAAAAACAGTCTTGGTTAAAATATTCTTTACAGTTTCAGTGGGTGGGGCTAGACATAAGCGGGTGTGTGTCACATCCGGGGCAATAGGCCCACCTGGTTCTCATCTGTGCTAATACGATGACGTAACTGGGCTGCTTGGCGCCACACCTGTCTTAGGGATCTGTGTGAAGACCTTATTAGTTTAGTTGATGTGTAGTTTCTTGTGATTGGTTGGCTGTGTCATGCCCCTTGTGTCTCTCCTGCTTAAAGGCCAGCCAATTCAGCTCTACTGACGTGCTGTCACCATCGTTTTTCCATCATCCTTTGTTGGCCCTCTGTACCTGTTGTGCACAGAGCTTTCCCCAAAGAAAGAACCAAAGAAGCAGTACTACAGTTTCTGGAAGGAGACTGAAGAAAGGCACCCAGCTCGAAGGCTTCTAACCTGAAACAAAGTAGTGACTTTCACTCTCTCCCTTTCTTCCCTCTCCAGAGCTAGTAAAATGATTCAGCCTCGTGGTCGTCCAGAGGAAGCCTGCTTCGCTCTGGTCTTTGTGAGGAGAATTCTCAGAAGGAAAGAAGGAGAATATTGTAAAGTAAACTTATCAGTCTGTCTCGGTTCTCCTCAACAAGAAGGGACTTTTCACAGGGATGTGACTCAGTTCAGCCGCTGGGAGCGAGACTTTGGGGACTCATTTTGGTTCAGCCTTTTCTCCTATGGTTGCGGATTGCCTTTGTTCTGCCTTATTTCATTAAAGACATTCTTGCTGCCTAATCCCTTGTGTTTGCTTCCTCTCTACAGGGTCCAGCAATGACAACACTAGCTATGGAAGCTATGGAAACATTCAGTACAGTAGATTATAAAAAACAAACAAATTACAATTAGTTCATTACATTTCCAAAAGGAAGTGAACGGGAGGACAGTAATCTGTATTGTACTGTAACATCCTGCTCAGCTTTGCCCTGGTTTCATGGGATGTTTTTTAACAACCTTGAAATATTGTATTGTGCTCTTAACTGGTAATGCCTTTGTTCTTGTTCTCCTTCTTCAGTTATGCTCTCTTGTCAGGAGTCCTAGATCTGTCCTTACTATAAGACCATGTTTATTTGATGAGTTGACTGTGGGCCTCATTGTGTGGGTGTGGCTAGCCCCCAAAAGAATTTCCGTGATAGGGTCTTGCTTGGTACCACATGTGGTTGCTGGGTTTTTTCACCGCATGGACACCTTCCGGGAGATTGACATGCCTGCACGTCATCAGGCTCATGGTCCCCTGGGGGTCGCCGGTTTGTGTTGGCCCACTTGTTCAGATGACCTCTGGTCCTGGGCAGCCTTGCTGGCGTGGATGCGGTATGTTTTTATGTTAAATCTGTATTCTTTCCTGTCCTCTGCAAGAAATGTAGTCCGCCTGATCTAACCTGTTTGATTCCTGACATGTTTGAACCTTGTCTGTCTCTGTAAAGTGCTGTTGTCCTGCTGTACCCTGACCTGTTTACCCTTTGCTGTACTAGACAGTGCTCTATATCCCTACCTGTTTTTCTTTTTTTTCCGCAATAAGCTCAGTTTGAACACTGCAGCGTTTTTCTTTGATTGGCTGTATAACATGTGATAGCAGCCATTGGTCTGTGAGAGTCTTTTAGTATGTAATTTGGTCACTTCACTTTCATTTGCCAATAAATCAAATGTGGCCCACACTATTTATTTGTTTGTTTTACTTGAATGTGGTCTTTGAAAAGCATACTCTATGAAATATTCTTGCACTCACTGCTGCATTAAAGCGTATTTGAAAAGATTTATATAGAATTGATTGTAAAATCCCATTAACATGCTGTATTAACACGAACAACTGGTAAAAAACTGTGGACTTGCAGGGACTGAGAGTATCATATGTGTAACCACACAAAGACAAATCTCCTGTACAGTTATAGTCCTAGATTATAGATTATAGAAGGGCTTACAACTTTTATGACCGAATCAGTGGGTAAAGACATTTTAAAGTCAGTGCTTTTAGGGCTTTAAATCACAATTAAGCTTTTCTGAATCGCTCTCTTTCTCTCAATACCAATGTAGACTGCCTAAGAAGGTCAGCATCCACTCTCATCCATTTTCTGCTTAGCCTATAGCAGGGCAGCAGTGCGTTACTCATCCACTGGGAAAGGTCATCACTCTGTCACAGTGTTTCTAGGTGGGCTAACCTTTGGTTGTCACTGTCTTATCCAGTAAATCCCTACATCACTTCTATGCATTGTGCATTATATTTCTTGCACTCTCTCTCTCTCTGACCCAGTCTTTCACTCATGCTTTCACTTTCTTTTTCACTTGCCATTCTGTTTTACCTGTTTTAACTTTCTTTTTTTCTATAACTCTTAAAGCTCTAATTTCTATTTTTCTCTCTATGACAACTTTTCATTCTCTTTTTGTCACAGCCTTGCTTTCTCACTGTTCACTTTCTTCTTTTTTCCTTCAATAATTCACCCCCTTTTTTCAGCCTGCTCTGTATGTGTCCTGGCATATGAACAAACATGTCATTAGCAGCAGGTGTGCAAGAGTGCACGTCTGGCTTGGTTGGCATGTCTGTGCACACAGAGGACAAACTGGACACAAACTCAAACCAGGGCTGGACCTGCGATGAGCTGTCTCAGCATTTAGTACTGGAGCATGAGTGGCAGAAACACAGTGTTGATGTCAGCATGGGAACATTAACCATATCACAACAATTTAGTAGACTGCAGAGAAGACAAGCACACAAAGAACAAAAGTTTTCTTTTCCCATCTTTCACTCAAATTCTCTCCCTGCAGCAAACCAGTGGGGTTGGCCTAGTTGAGTAGGTGGTTTAAGCAGAAATCATAAGAGCACTGTTTTGAATTGTTATGATTTCTTATGCATTATTCATACTGCAGCTCCTCAATAAATAATACATTTCAATGCTCATCATCCTCTCAGTTCTTTTGTACAAAATGCTATTACACATTTCCCTATGCTGAGAAAGTGTAGTCTAGGTTCCCACCTATGTGGTCAGTCCATTCCATTAATTATTTACATCAGCCTTATAATCACATAGAATTTAAACATATTCATTTAAAATGTCCATTTTATATTGGGTCTCCAGAGCAACATAATGAAGCAACATAATTCATGAAAATGTCATGTAAAGTCATTGCCAAGGGAAGTACAGAAAAAGACAGACACTAATAAAGGACACTAATACAGTACCTTAGAAAGTATGGAACAATATTAATGAAGTTACATGTTTAATTAATCATATACAGTAATAGCAAAAGGCTATTTTAAACAGTAAAAATGCTTCTTTTTAGCAGCTTTTATGTTCAGCAGTGTAATTGTCAAGATGGATGCTACAGTGTTAGATAATCATAATGATAACATGACAACGTTTGTACAATATACATTAATGGAGATAATATGTCAAGATAACTTATGATGACACTCGTTTTAATGAGATTTGCCCACCATATAATTTCTGTGTTTTGCTCTCAAAGACATTACTATGCACTATTGTATTGATGGAAGAATATCGCATGTGTTTCCTCTGTGCTCGTATCTATAGAATGTTTTGTAGTTTGTCGGAGGAATTTGGTGAGTAGTGCTGCAGTGTTACTGTCTGCTGCAGTGATAAGGTGTGCATGTGCTGCTGTAGGTTTGGGACATAATAACATAAGCTCTCATGATTTTAGAGCCTTCAGTGCTGCAGTCCCCTGCTTCTGAAGGCTGGTTGCCATGGTTACAGTAGCCTGCGGAGGACGATGGAAACACAAACGTTGGGGCTGTGCGTACTGGATGTTGTTCTGAGATACACACACACACACACACACACACACACACACACACACACACACACACACACACACTCTAGCTGCACTGGGACACCTGTAGACAACCAGAAATAAAATAAAGATGAAAGATTCATTGGTGCAATATCTTTATCTTGGGTTTTTCTATGTGAATGCTGATGTGTGTGTGGTAAACAAATGAAATCGGCTGCATATTGACTGATGATACATTTAGAGCTAAATGTGTGAAAGCAAACCATTAGCACTCTGTTTGTAAGGCATTTCTTATTCGTGTTAGTGACAAACACAAATTGTTTATTGAATTAATTCTCCATTAATCCAAAAAAGTCCAGACATATTACTCTCATTTTGCAATGTAAATCAAAGATAATTATGCAATTCCAGCTATTTTCTCTAGTAAGGTTTCTTCTTTCTACTAATTTTTATTCAAATTCAATAATAAAATGTCTATTATTTTAGAATGCAAATTAAAACTGAATTATGAAAGAGATATAAAATAACCTAATCATGCAATTCAGTCTTTTCTGCTGATATCAGTCTTTTTCCAATATCAGATCTATGTCATCTGTTTATCTATGAAATACAGATCTATGGTAATCAGTGATGGAAGGAGGTATTTTTAGGCCTATGATCCTGTAGTGATCAGCTCAAAGACTCAGTTTAAACACATTTCTGATGTCAGTACAAGCCAAGCTGCAAGCCCTGAGATCAGAAATAATGTAAAACCGACAACCAAACTATTAAATTACTACTTATTGCTCCTTTAATGCTATGCATTGGTTGCGGGTGAGTGTTCTGAGCAGGGGCTAGAATGGAGCAGAGGATTTGTGCTAAATGTAGAAGGGAAACGTCTCTCTCTCTTTCCCGCTCTCTCTCTCTCCAGCAGTGAGAGACTGCTCACTCAGCCTGCTTCAGACACTAAGCTGACAGGCAGCAGTGAGGGGGGAAGGGAGGTACCATACAAAAACTCAAACTAATAGAAGGAGAGGGGTCCACATCATCTCTACCAGTCTAAACCCTCACTCAGCTTTACTGGAGAATGGAGAGAGAGGGACTAAAAGTGTGTGTAAGTGTGTGTAAGTGTGTTTGTGTGTGTGTGTGTGTGTGTGTGTGTGTGTGTGTGTGTGTGTGTGTGTGTGTGTGTGTGTGTGT
>JBBPCW010274069.1:0-11472 GCA_037974425.1 Phenacogrammus interruptus
CACTGAAATTATTCCACACAAGGGCAGACCCCCCCCCCCCCCACACACACACACACACACACACATACACACACGCACACACACACATTCCCAGTGGTGTGCACTGTGATTCTTCAGACACATTTGCCAGATGGCATGAGCTGGGTGGAAGGCATGAGAGATGCAGGACAGGCCCATCAGGATACTTTATTGTCCTTGAAGAACATTTAGGTGTAGTTTTGACAGTTCTCTGTAGGAACCTGATATCCTGGGCAGTCAGGTAACCAAGCCATACTGTGATGCATTCAATTATAACACTTCCAGCGTTTCAGCATGTTCCCTATTGTAGATTGGTTCAGCTTTTAAATGTCTTTGAGGCGTATTTGATTACATTTGTGATCCTCTGTTTATTTGACACATATAAAGCATTCTCACTAAAAATATTTCTAGGCTATATTTTTCTGCTTAGCTATATTAGACAAATGACAGTTGAGTATAGTTTATATGCACATAAATGACACTTTAGCAGAAATATCACTGGTATGAATGACACTGAATGAGTAAGCACATCCTCAGCATCATCATTTAAACACATTACAGCATCTTTCTTTCTACTAGCGGTTTTGATCAAGCCAGAGGTTACCAGCTAGTTTTGCATTTTCTCAGCCTTTACACTCCTGGCCTATAAAAACATCATCGCTGCATGTCTGATAAGTTTCTTCTGAATAGTTGCTTGAGGTGAGGCCTCTCACTTGAAAGTAGCTGCAAATGCTATTTTAGTCAAATAGGCTCTGAAACTGAAACAGAGCATGAGTTTTCTTTCTGTACATTCTGGGTAACATGTTCACAGCCCAAAATATTTGAGACAGCTTAGCTGTTATTTTGACTGACTCTCTGCTCATGTATAGAACTCTTTGCATTCATAACAATTCCACTAGAAGAGTTCAAATGAAAATTGTAATGTTCTAGAACTGACAATTGCATTGGTTGTCAAGCTGTAAAAATCCTAATTCACAATTCATTGTCCACTCACTGATGTTAGATTTAACCAGTCCAACCCAACTACGGCATTTTTTCGCCAGTCATGCCCTGATGGTTGTTAAAGCAATAAGACCTAAATGTTGTGTGTATTGTGATTGTTCAGCTTGAACTGTGTGAATGAAAGTGCTCCAACCACAAGATAATATTCAAATAGTCAAATACGTCCTGGGGTGGAACACCTGGAGCCCCGTCAAGATAGGACAGAAAATTCAGCTCAGGTTCAGGTATAGTCTATTTAATAGGGTATGTGTTTGATCATACCTCACAATGCTGCACTACCCATAAAAACACTGTAAGTGTGCTCACATTCTCTGCCCTTACATAGCAACTCATAACTGGGACCAGACCAGTTCTTTGACCAGTGATTCTCTCTTCACTCACTATAAAAAAGGTTTCTAGGTTATGTTTTTCTGCTTAGATGATTCTCTCTTTACTGCCTGGGGACCCACTGACCTGATCCATTTGCTCACCTGTTTGTTAAATCTGTGTATGAGTGCGACAACCATTCCATGCCACTGTCTGTTAAAGCACCTCATTCAAATATAAGTATAAAAGTATAAAATCACAGTGATAATCAACACTCTTCTCTCTCTATGAGACCAGTTAGAACACTACTGTAAGTACTCCAAAGGTAATTATTGCCATTATGTTTAACAGTAAACAAGATATTTGTTTTCTTTAATTTATTCAGGTTCTGTAAGCACTGCATCATTTCTCTTATTTGTATTATTTAAAGAACAAGATTCTTATTTGGAAATTAGGATGGCGATGCTTGGTATGTATAATGTCCCTTGATTTTATTTTGACGAAGTCTGGTGGTAATGTTAATTGTGCTCATTCTTAAAATATTCTTTTGACAAAAATCTGTCTTCTGATGAATGTTTAAACACACAGACTTATGGAATTAAATGATAAAGACCATAATGAAGCCTCAAAAAACTGAAACAACATAAAAAGATTCATTTTCAGACATTAATGTTTTATTGTTCCTCATGTTGTTCATGCAAGTTTGCACACTTTGTTGAATAGATGTCAAAAATCACTATTAAGCACACAAAAATGATGACTCCACATGAAATCAGTATTCTTATCAAATTTATCTGCCACTGTGGATCTGCAATAAAAGAAAGTTCATTTTTAATAATCCAGTTATAAGTCAAATCATGCAAAAGATGAAAAGAAAAACGTAAACATTGTTCAGGCTTTTCTTACCATACACTTGAATCAGAACAGATTTCTCTCTTTCTCTGTCTTTAACTTCACTGACATTAAATTTCTCAGCAGTGTACACACAACTGTACACACCTGAGTCTTCCACACTCACATTCTTGATTGAAAAACGTGTGTGATTTTGATTATATAGAGTTTTTGAGATCTTTCCATAGCCGTCCTTGCAGATGTATATATGAAGAAGTGCAGGTTTGTCATATCCAGAGATGCTGCAGGTCAGTTCTATATCCTCTCCCTTTCTCACAGTGGTCCTTCCAGACTGTATCACTGCATTCCTTAGCCAGGGACCCCCTATAATTAGTAAATTGTAGCAAATAACATGATCATAAGTGAACACAACTGACAATTAAGAAAGATTGATGTGCATTTAAGTCCATTTTGTTCATTTGTTTGGACACTAAGGGTGACATTTGTTGCAGGTTTAAATTAAACAGATATACATTCACTCTGACATTTACGTTTATACATTTTGCAGACAATCTTATCCAAAGCCCTATGCATTTTTTCAATTTCTTACATATTGCAGCAATTGGAGTCTTGCCTTCTGAACTGTGCTTCTGAACTAATGACCTTAGAGTAACTCAGTTTTGTTATTGATGTTTTGGTTTGTCAAGAAAACTCTTACCAGTAACATGAAGGTTCACTTCATTAATTCCATGTACTGCTGTTTTTGGAATAGGTCGCACATCTGCCATTAGAATACAGAAATATATTCCATCATCTCTCTTTGTGGCTTCTTTAAGAATAAACAATGTCTCCATCTTCTCTGTATCCCAAAGATTCATCCGAATAATGTTTGTGTTTTTTAACAGATAGGCGTATATATCCATTGGCTGGTCTCTGAGAGGTAATTTAGATGAGGTACACCTGAATGCCACTTCACCTCCTTCTTGCATGCTTTTCTGATGCAACGTTATATTTGCAGGGACAAAAGCATCTGTGCATGAGAGAAAATACATTTATCATAATGATTAAGAATGCCACTACAAAAGTATTGGGTCAAACAGACATTCAGCATGTATTAGCATTGGACCTGAGGTTTACTACACACCTGTAGACCGACCTCAAACCTCTATGGAACATTGTCATGAGATATACTGTACTATATAATATACACTATATGGACAAAAGTATTGAGCTGCACCTCTAAATTGTCAAATTCATGTGTTTCTATTATACCCACTCATTGCCACAGGTTTTTTTTTATTGGCAAATGGAAGTGTTTAGGAACAACAGCTACAAAGTGGAAGATCAGAGCGAGGTCCATGGTGAATAAAAGTCACCAGTGCTCTGCTGATCACATAGCTAAAGAGTTCTAAACCTCCACTAGCATAAATGTAAGCACATAAGTCCAGGCTAAAAGAGATGAGCAAATTAAATCAAATGGTCTTACTTTTTACTGTAATAAAGAGGGAATTCTGGCCTTGTCCTTTGACGTCTTTGAGATTTGACTCCTGTGTTGAGAAGATGCAGCCGTAGTTGCCGGTAAAGTTTTTTGATATGCCTTCTATAGTAAAAGGAGTGTCTTCTTGACTTGATTGTTTCATGCTTATTCCTTTCCCATCCCTACAGAGGTAAATAAAAACATCTCCATGTCTTTCCTGACCAAATGTACTACATTTAAGCTGCAGTGTGCCGCCCTCTTGAATGTATCTTTCTCCGTAAATCTTTGCTGGATAGAAGGTTTTGCCTGTGAGAGACAAAATAAGCACATAAGCACACCTTAACTATACACTTCAATTGATTGTGTTGAATTTACAATGGATGATATAATTCAGTATTATTATTAATCATTCAGTATTTTAGCAACCCTTACCTCAAGTTCCAAATTAAAGTTCCAAACCTCCACTGGCATTAATGTGAGCACAAAAACTATGCCATGAATTTGAATGCAATGTCATTGGTGTATTGGTCAGGCGTCTCAATATTTTTGTCCATTTAGTGTATCTAATGATATATACTATACTTTACTAGACTACAAGACCAGGCTAAAAGAGATGAGCAGATTAATTCAAATGGTCTTACTTTTCACTGTAATAAAGAGGGAATTCTGGCCTTGTCCTTTGACATCTTCAAGATTTGACCCCTGTGTTGAGAAGATGCAGCCGTAGTTGCCGGTAAAGTTCCTTGATATGCCTTCTATAGTAAAAGAAGTGTCTTCTTGACTTGATTTTTTCATCCTTATTCCTTTCCCATCCCTACAGAGGTAAATAAAAACATCTCCATGTCTTTCCTGACCAAATGTACTACATTTAATCTGCAGAGTGCCGCCCTCTTGAATGTATCTTTCTCCGTAAATCTTTGCTGGATAGAAGGTTTTGCCTGTGAGAGACAAAATAAGCACAAAGGCCGACCTTAACTATGCACTTCAACTCATTGTGGTGAATATGCAATGGTGACATAATTCAGTATTATTATTATTATTATTATTATTATTATTAATCACTCAGTATTTTAGCAACCCTTACCTTGAGTCTGTGTTAACAAAGCCGCCATGATCACTGTTAAACAAAAAATAAAGTCTTAATTCTTGACCAATTTCAGTAAGATTAGTTTATTTAATTGCACTTTAAACATTTAAGAGGCACTTACGTAATGTAAAGATGAATTCAGACATCATAGAGTGAACAAAGGATGCTGCAGTCTGCCACTGCTTTCCTCTGAAGTGTGAGTTCTCACAGGGATGTTAGCATGTTAGCCCAAAACTAATTCTCCCCTGTAAACCATGCAGGTCACGAGTCATCAGTAGACACAGCAGAAAGAGAGACAGTGTCTTTTAATAATGTGTCTTTTAATTATGTGTATTTTGTTATAATGTAGGAGACTTCATACTTTCACTGGAATTTACCTGTTTGTGTCACTATTTATACATTAGAATGTGTTATTTGTTTTTATGTTCATATCATTTTATCAGAACATCCATATTTAGGTGATATGCAATCAGTCCATTTATTTTTAAAATGGTGCAGAATTACCCAGAAATTTGTTCTAACATAATATTTAATACATAGTGCCTTTTACCACATTGGATAAGATGTTATATCTACACATGCCAGGCATATACAAACACACATAATGCAAATCTTACATAGACAAGCTACATAGTTATATTGGAAACACATCATAATTATGTTTGGTGGAGCAGGGTGACCACCTGGGGTGAGATGTACCCCTCTAATTTTTTCTCCTGATCAAATGATGGGAGAGAGTAGAAAACATATTTTATTAGGAAAGTTCGGCCTTTGGGACAAGAGTAGCGGTAGTAGTAATAGTACTACTACTAGTAGTAATAGTACTACTGCTATTACTAATAATACTAGTAGCAGTAGTGTTCTTTATCCCTGCAGATAAAGGACAAAAAAGGATGTTTGCCAAAAAAAATATGATTTACCAATATTTTATTAAGAACTTTTGCTGTAGTTTCATTACCATCGCTTGCGTATTATAGTGGTCATCAGCTAGAATTAGGCAACACATTCTTGGTGGAGACGAGTTTGTATTTGAATTTTATGGCGACACCTAGCTGGATCTGGACTGTTTTCTTATGTATATAAATCATTAGCCTTATCGTTATCATTTCTCAGCCTTACACTCCTGGCCTATGAAAACATTGTCTCTGCATGTCGGATAAGTTTCTTCTGAATAGTTGCTTGAGGTAAGGCCTCTCAATTGAAAGTAGCTGCAAATGCTATTTAAGTCAAATAGGCTCGGAAACTTAAGCATGAGTTTTCTTTCTGTACATTCTGGGTAACATGTTCGCAGTCCAAAATATTTCAGACAGCTTAGCTGTGGTTTTGACTGACTCTCTGCTTATGTATAGGACTCTTTACCTTCATTGAGCAATTTCCTCCTGGATAAATAAAGTTTTCTGATTCTGATTCTGATTCTGAATTCCACTAAAGTGGTTCAAATGGAAAATTTAATGTTCTATAATGTATTGGATTGACAATTTTACTTTTATGGTTTCTTTTGTGTCAGGACAAATATGTTCATTGCATTTGTTGTCAAGCTTTAAACATCCTGATTCATAACATTGTCCACTCACTGATGTTAGATTTATCCAGTCCAGTTGAACTACAGCACTTTTTTTCACAATAGTGTTGTCTTGTTGTCTATGTTTTTGTGTTTCTGTTGCTCAAAAGAAACACTGAAAGTCCTAAAACCAGATATGCCCTGATGCTTGTTAGAGAAATGAGAACACTGCTGTAATCAACACTTTCCTCTCACAATGTGACCAGTTGGATTGTAAAACACTACTAGAAGTATGCCCAAGGTAATTATTGCCATTTGTTTTCTTTTTATTATTAAGGTTTTTATGTTTTGTCATTTCCTAAAATTATGCTTTAAAGAACAATATTATACACCACAATGAAGCTTCACAAAACTGAAACCAGATGAAAAGATTGATTTTCTGACATCAATCATTATTGACATCAGTTTTATTGTTCCTCATGTTGTTCATGTAAGTTTGCACACTTTGTTGAATAGACGTCAAAAACCACTATTAAGCACACAAAGATGATGACTCCACATGAAATCAATATTCTTATTAAATTTATCTGCCACTGTGGATCTGCAATAAAAGAAAGTTCATTTTTAATAATCCAGTTATTAGTCAAATCATGCAAAAGATGAAAAGAAAAACGTAAACATTGTTCAGGCTTTTCTTACCATACACTTGAATCAGAACAGATTTCTCTCTTTCTGTGTCTTTAACTTCACTGACATCATATTTCTCAGTAGTGTACACACAACTGTACACACCCGAGTCTTCCACACTCACATTCTTGATTGAAAAATGTGTGTGATTTTGATTATATAGAGTTTTTGAGATCTTTCCATAGCCGTCCTTGCAGATGTACATATGAAGAAGTGCAGGTTTGTCATATCCAGAGATGCTACAGGTCAGTTCTATATCCTCTCCCTTTCTCACAGTGGTCCTTCCAGACGGTATCAATGCATTCTTTAGCTTTGGACCCCCTATAATCAATGGATTGTAGCAAATAAGTTAATCATACCTGGATTGGTAAATAAGAGATTAAATTAAACAGATATACATTCACCGTTACATTTACACATATGCATTCCAAAGCCCCTTGCAGTTTTTTAAATTACTTTCAGAAGTGTAGAAATAGTAGTCTTGCCTGGATGGGGAAACTTAAACCCAGTTTCCTGCTTGGAGGGCAGCAGTATTATCCGCAATACTACATAAATTGTTACATTCAATTTATGAATATAAGTAATTGGTTTTGCATGATCCAGTTTTTCTCACCTTGGATTATACATTATTGGAAAATACATTCTGTACATTTCACTTCAATATAACACATCAAACCACCCTCTTTGCAGCACAACTGAATTAGATTAAAAAAAATTTAAAAAAAAGATTGGCAATTCCCTTTAAGCAAAACTAATTTGGGGGAAGTAGCACTTTTTGACAAAAGAATGTACAGAGTATTAAACACTTACTGTTAACCTGAAGGAAAATGTAATTTTCGCCTGCGTGCTTCACTTCATTTGGGACGTATTTGTGTGTGGTGTACACGCAGCTGTAGTTGCCAGAATGGTTAAATGTCACTTGGTGAAGAGTGAAGATGTAATCGTCCTTGTCTTCTACTGGTTTCATACTAATTCCAACTCCATTCTTGCAGAGATAGAGGTGCACCTGGCCAGCAGGTCGAAAACCACTAATGCTGCACTTTAGGTCCACATTATTTCCCACTTCAACACTCTTTGCCCCATAGATTTTAGCAGAGAACATACCCGCAGTATTGTCTGCTGGTAGAAAGCAAGCTATAGTCATAAAAAATATAATTTTTATATTAAAAAAATGTCTTTAAAAACTAATGAGATTAAAACAAGTCTCTCAGCATCAGATAATAAACATACTTAGCTGTAAAGAAGAATTCATTGTTGAAAAAATGGCTAAAACAGAGAATTAACACAATTTTTATTCAGCATATAGAATACAGTTAAAAATATTTTGGATATAACTTCATGAAGCTTTACAGAAATAGTAAACTCACCTGTAAAAAATAAGCTAAGTTCCAAAATGTACTTGTTTCGCATGTTGAAATAAAACTTCATGAGTTAAAAAGTCCAATCGTCCAGAGGCGCTGTCATGGTCTGGACTGGCGAAAGTTGAGATTCTGTTGTTTTTCGGTTCATGTTTTTCCAGTCCAGTCATGTTTCTGTTAATGTTTTCTGATCCTGTTTTCGGTGCACTATTCCAGCGTTATGCTGAGGACTTTATGTTTACTGATGTTTATGCTTTTGTATCACCAGGCCCCTGAGTTTCTGTTTGCTACGTATGATGGCCACGTCCTGCCTTGTGTTATGTTTCAGTTACTCTAGGAGTCATGTGTTTATGTTCTGTCCCTGTGTAGTCCCCATGTCCATGTGTCATGTGTTCCTGTATGCCCTGTGTCTGTGTATGCTCTGTGTCTGTCGGTTCTATGTTCCTTGTAGCTCTGTTCCTGGTGGGCCCTGTTCCTGGTTGGCCCTGTTCCTGTGTTTGTTCTTGTTCCTGTGTTTGTCCTTGTTCCTGTGTTAGCCTGGTTCCTGTCCATGTGGTCTTGGTTGTACCCGGTCTCAGTACCTGGTGGTGGTGGCGTAGTGGGTAGGATACTTGACTCTAGACCAAGAATCCTACCTTCAGCACCACCACTGGGTCCCTGAGCAAGACCCTTAACCGCAAGTTGCTCCAGGGAGAGACTGCCCCCTGTAGTTAGGGATTGGAAGTCGCTTTGGATAAAAGCGTCTGATAAATGCCGTAAATGTAAATATAAATACCTGTATCTCCCTTGTGTTTCCTTGTAGACCCACTAGGGGTCCCCCTTGTTCCTTGTTTATCTTGTTATCCCTGTCACCTGATGTGTTTATCATGTTGATTACCCCTTGTCTCCTATTGGTCCTGGTCTCCTGTCTGTCCTGTACATAGTCTGCACCGTGTCTTGGTAGACACGGTGGTATTTTGCTCGCAGTACTGGCCTTATGTGTCAGTCCCTCTCCTGTTTCCTGTGTGAGTACTCCTAGCCTGGTTTTTGGTTTTCTGTTATCTCTGAATGGCCCACGAGCCTGTTTCTGTTGATTCAGCTTTGTTCTTGTAAATAAACGTATTCAAGTCAAGCATGGCAGCTTCCTCTGGTGCTCTCAGTCTCTTCACATGTCAACAGGAGGGGAACATGACAGGCGCTCTCTGTTTTGCCTGAACTAAAGACCCTTAAAGGCGTGCCCGATAGCAGCAGAGAGCAAGTTTTGTATTTGATCAAATCATCAAAAAAGTGTAAAAGTAAATATGACAAGCTCTTTTCCAAAACACGAAAATTGCAAAAAACAAAAAATAATAATAATAATGACATTACCATGACATTCTGTTGTGTACCAAATAGAGATGAGCCGGATACTCGGCTGAAACGAGTATCCGGTACGGATACAGCACTTTTGACGAGTACAAGTATCATACGAGTAATAGGAGTCAATATCTGTGTTCGGATTAAATGTGCTCGCCCCTCCCCTAAACACATACAGATTTATTTTGTTGCTGTGTCCCGCTCTGCTCACACACACACACAGAACACTGAGAAGAGAAGAGAAGAGAAGAGAAGAGAAGAGAAGAGAAGAGAACAACGCGCTGTCTCTCTCTGTTTCTCCCTCGGTCATTAACCAGTAGAGTTTTGATAAACGTGGAGTTTGTTCAGACGTAGTGATGGTAAAATGCGACTCGCGTCTCTGCCTGTCGGAGATTTTTTCTTTTTTAAACCGTCAGCTGGCTCGAACCAGGCGGTTAAAGCCCCGCCCATTTCAAGACAACCTGACCCACTTTCGGGTTATACCCCGCCCACTTCTGGGTTAGGCTCCGCCCTGTCCGAGTACAGATACGGATACAGATATTTCATATGGTTAACAGATACAGATACAGATACAGATAATGCTGTACTCGCTCATCCCTAGTAGCAAACCTATTCCTTGTTCTATCAATGTTTCGCTGTATTTCCTTTATTAAAATAGATTGTAAATTGCAGTTCTTCTCTAAACCATGATTAGCACTATACCTGTTTTTGCCTGAATTAATACTCTCCTCTAGCCCTACATGACGGCACCCTGAAGAGTAGTTTTGCTCGCTTGTTTAAAGACAAATATATTTTGATACATATTTAGAAATCTTATATATAAGTTGCCTTCATCACTGGCCTATGGTCTTCAAGACAAGTCCAGTGCCTCTGTAGATGAGACCCTGACACAACTCAGGACTGTCCTGCACTCTGTGACAAAAGACAGAGCAAATATAATAAAGCTTTGATTCAGAATGTTTCATTTTTTTCTGAAACAGCAAAAATGAGACAAGAAGGAATTTAGACCAGTGAAGCAGAAAATATTTTTTGGTTTATTTTATGAAAAAGGTGTCTCAACAGTACAGCAACAATACATAAATGACATGATTGTACAGGTTATTGCGTTAAACTGTTTTTTTTTTTCTTCAAAAATAACAATTACAAATAAATCAATTTTGTAATGTATATATAAAAAGCTGATATTGTCCTGGATGTCATCTCATAGATCATGGCATCATTATATTTATAATTAGTTTTCGTAAATATATGAAATGCAGCAAAGTATATACACATAGGCAGTTGTAAAAGTTTGGCTAATCCAGGTCAAATAATATTTTGTTTTCAAAAAATGAATGCACAGTTACTGTGGTTCGTGCACATTTTCCAATCTGTTAAATTTAGCAAAAAAAAAAAAAAATCTTTCCAATCTGTTAAATTTAGCAAAAATATCTTTTCAATCTGTTACATTTAGCAAAAAAAATCTTTCCAATCTGTTAAATTTAGCAACAAAAAAAAATCTTTCCAATCTGTTAAATTTAGCAAATAAAAATCTTGCACTACAAATTGCCCATTCAAGTAGCATTTGGTGTTTGAGCCTTTTACATGGTGGTCAGTGGGGTTATACCATCTCTTCAATGCACAACACGAGGAGCAGGTTTGGCAGAACTCTGCCGGGGGCAATTCTGTCATAACAACAAAGACAAAGTGAGAGCATGAAATACTACAACACACTTCCCAAACAAGTAAACAAGGAAGTGTAATTCCTGACCAGTGTAAGATAAACAAATATTGTATATTCTGTATTACTGAACTGGCATTATTCTGTCCCAATGAAGTACACTGAGGTTCACCCTATGTGCACATACACACACACACACATGAATATATA
>JBBPCW010274079.1:0-11471 GCA_037974425.1 Phenacogrammus interruptus
TTGTAACTTGTAATGGAGTCATTTTTACAGTAAGGTATCTGTACTTTTACTCAAGTATGGTTTTCAGGTACTCTTTATACCTCTGCTGAATCATCACCTTTTCTACCAGGCAGTGAGTACTCCTGTTTCTTACCTTTCTCTGTGTCTGAATGAGAACGTGGATTCCGGTGGGAATCTCAGATCAAAGCACGTGGACTGCCTACTCTTCCTCCATGCTACACAGATTATTTGGCTGGTTTCTCTCATCTCTGTGACAGAATGACTGAGCCAAGCATTAACCCAGTAGAGTTTGCCGCTTTGTGTTACACTGTGACACCATGATTGATGGGCTGGCTCGAGATGTGGTGTCCCTAATACAGGCTCTTCACGAGTCCGAAGCGGCTTGAGCTGAGCTCTCGAAAAAGCTGAGCATGAGCTCTCTGCTGCCTATCCGGTGCAACAGGCAGCGCCCCGTTCTTCCCCTTCCTCTTCCTTACCTGTACCTGCTGAACCAAAAATCTCTCTACCATATAAGTAGGATGGTGGGAACGAGAATTGCAAAGTTTTTCTAACAAAATTGAATATGCTCTTTGAGGTCCAGCTGGCAAGATACACCACTGACCACAGCGAGATCTCACTTTTCGTTTCCCTCCTCACTGGGCAGGCAGCTGAGTGGGCCTGGTTGGGCAATGTCTAAAGAAAAACAACAGGCCACACATGCTGAATGTGATCTGGGGGATTTGGAAGTTGTACCAGTCCGGGAAGCAGGCAAAGGCATGTATTTCCATTTTCTCTCTTTATTTTAAAAAATAAAACCCAAAGAAGGCTTGAAGGCCAAAATCTAAACAAAGTTCAAAACACAAACAGCTGGCTGACAAACTAAACGGGATATATGTATCTAAACAAACTTGACTCTGAACCAATGAACAAACACAATTACTTAAACTGAATCTGCTCTATACTTAAACTGTTAGTATGCGAAAACAGTATGCGAGGTGAGTTGTTTTTCCGAATTCATAGTATTCGAAAAACAGTAGACGACAAGTACCGGGATGACCTACTGCCTCCGGCCGAATTCTGTAGTAGGCATTCGATGGGCACTGCACTATCCCATAAGGCAGCGGGAGAGGCGGCGTCATATTCGAAAAATGGAGACGGTGACGCGAATCTTTTCAAGTGTAAGTGCCTTAAAGAAAACGTTAAATTACACGTTCATTGTGGTTAAATTACACTTGTGAGTAAATGCCCTCTGTAAAGGTAAAAGATAACGTGCTCTTGTGACGACACGACACGTGACAACATCAACACAGCGGATGCAGTGCGTCCGAATTTCATTCATACTGCCCTCATTCATACTGTATAGAACGTACTGTTTTAACAGTAGAGCATTAAATGTATTTAAATGTATTACCTACTCAAGTAGTATGCAATTTCGGATGCAGCCTTAAACTATGTGTAATTGGCCTTCCCGGCCAACCCTTTTAAAATAAAAGTTCAACCTATAAATTAACCAATACCAGCCTTTAGCGGCCGCTGACCGTGGACGATACAACACCTTGTTGCTCATTCCTGAAGGATTTTTGTGGTGTGGCAGGGCAGATTATCCTGCAGAAATAGGCCACTGCCATTAGGGTATACTAAGGCCATGAAGAACTGCACTTGGTCTGCAACAAAGTTAAGTTAGCTGGAACATTTCCCAGAGCACTGCCACATGCTTTGGAGGGCACATTGGAACTGGACCAAACCACCTTGTAAGAGCAGCTGAAATCTGCCATGACATCTTGTATGACATAATTATGCCAGTGTGTCAATTAGTAGGGTTTAGGTGTTTCACGATGGTAACAGCCTAGAGCCCTACAGATGTGCATTTCAATCTCCACTCATGTTAAAGCCGCGGACCGTGGTGATACAAAATTTTAATGATAAGGTTCTGGTACGAGGAGATGTGCTCATGAATACTGATTAAAGAGAGTTAATTAAAGCTTCAAGCTGGAGAGAAGTGAAAGTTAAGCTCCTTATTGTATGCACTGGAGTTGTCACAAACACTAAGCCATGTTGCAATACATATCTCAGTTATTCTAACAATCTCATTTTTGATTGGAAGAAAGGTGTCTCTCATGAAAATAAGTTTTCTGATAAGTGTATTTGGCTCATGGGGCAGAAAGTAGGCCTAAAATCCACAAATAATATCTGGTCAGTGGTGGTTTAATGGTGGTCCCAATATCCCCTGACCTCGTATTTTGTTGTCAGGTTGTATTCGCGATCAATTCTTTATACAGACTAAGTATGTATAAAGACATGATCGCAAATACAACCTGACAACAAAATACGAGGTCAGGGGATTTGCATCCGGCTGTTCAGACTCTACCTTGCTTTGAGACAAGCACTGGACCCCAAAGTGCTCTGGGGACACAAGTGCCTGAAAAATAGCATAATTATCATAATTCATTTGACAGAGGATGTATATCCTCCATTTACATCCTTACACCTTGCATTTACTTTTGTCTTTCATTTTAATCTATTTTTGAGCTTGACTTAACCTCCAAACCAGGAGAACAGTTCTTCTGTGTAGTCCTTGAAAAATAAACATTTTGTGTTTCAACCCCCTCAATAATGTTCCTAAATTAGAACAAATAAATAAATTTTACACAGGCCATAAAAAACCTAATGCAATAAAAAAAAAAAAAAACAGCTATTAGGTATACAGATATAACAGACAGACCATAATTATGATAGCAAACAGGACTGAGTATTTGTCTAATGCATATTTCCATAAGATAAATTCTTAATAGTAAGGCATTTTAGCTTGAGATTACATGTAATCAAAAATGCTGGAGATGCTAAGGAATAATAATAAAGTAATAGAAGAAACTTTTAGGGAATTTATAATGGTGTAAATAATAAGCTAGTTCAAACTGTTGTCAAACAAAATGTATGTAAAAAATGTATTTAAATATACTCAACATTTCACTACATGTCCTATTCCTTCTCCACTTCCTGCAGTCCATATGGAGCCTAGGCTGCAAAAACACAACATTTTTGAATTAATCATTGTTATGATGTTCAGCCTACAGCAGATTTAAACCCATCAATTCACAATGTTTCAGTCTGTCCTAAAGGCACTGTAACTGAACTCCAAGGGACTAATATATAGTTATAAAAAAAAAAAAAACTAAACTAAAAACTTTTAAATAATTTAAATAGACCTAAGGAGGAAAAGTAAATAGATAAAATTGTAGGATATGGGCCCTTTAAGTTGTGCATTATGCAAGAAAGCACATTTTAGTGCCGAACTGTGAAAAAGAGCATTGTATCTACACAACATTGGAACAAAAACCCAACCCTTCCAATATAAAGCATTTGTCCACTTCAGTCCACTCACTGGACACGGCCTCAACTGGCCTCAAGTCGGACAGCCGACAAATCAGGTGAATAACCCCAGCAAACAGTGTGCTAAGCTAAGCTAACTCCCACACTAGCATTAACATGTTTGTGATACTTTTGGGTACTTTGGTATTTTACTCTTAAGCTATTTCAGCAAAAGGACATTACCTCTAATTTGCAGATCACAGTCAACCACAGCAGGAAGTTTTGGTCTGTTTTGAACACATCACACTCTTTACAGGTCCAAAAACGAACTCTTTGTTCCTCTTGGGCTTCAAGTTCAAAGTATGGGTTCTCAAAGCATTTTAAAACTATAGCTTTAATCAAATTCTCCCCACTTGATTGGATATGCTTGTGATGACCAGCCTCCAGAGACCACATGGAACAGAAAAATGATTTATTTATCAGAACAGTTTGGTTTTGTTCTGGTCATTTCCCAGTTCTCCAGACATTATTGCCTGATCCAAACCAAAGCCCGGCCCTGGTTTGTGAATTTGTTAGCTGACTGTACAAAAATCTCCTCACAGCAAGCACCTTTAAACGCTGCCGGAAAGAAAATGAGTAGAATCTGGTGGTATCTGACAGCTCGTGTGGAAATGTTTGATAGCTCTTAATGTCAGCCAGAGTGCGGTGATGTCTCAGCCACAAAGGAAATCTTCAGAGCGGCAGGAAAACGTTATGTGTCCTTCAGGGTAGATAAAACACTCCAGGCTTTCCTCGTTTGGCGGTACATAGGATGAGGCAGTAATTGGGTTCTTTTGAAACATGAGAAGAATTTGTTTATAATGAAATCTCAAAATGTGAAAAAAGCACTTTTGGTTCCCTGGTTCAATTAGATGTTTTAAGTGGATTTTTAAAGCACCTACAAACTGAAATAGAGGACCGAACATGATTCTTCTTTTGTTGCAAATTAAATAAAATAAGTTATTATAAATTATATAAATAAATTATATTCTAATGTAGCATCAAATAACTCTTTATTTATAACTGTTTGCATTGGCCCATTGTTGATCTCCTCCTGCACTTCCTTAGCAAGAAGTAGTTATACTTGAAGTTCTTCTCATTAAGTATGCTTTAGTATAAGTATAGCAAGTATATAGACCATGCAGTTGTAGTGTACTAGCAAGTATACTTATTTAATACTTCTTCGGACTAAGCTGGAACATTTTTAAGCTTACAAAAGTATACTTTATATACGTTTCTTATACTTATTAAGTCAAGCATACTTGAATATACTTTTTATACATAGTATATAACAAGTAAACTTCAAGTATATGGCCTCAGTTTTAGTAAGTATACTTGTAGGTCACTTGAATAAACTACTTTTTTCTAAGGGAAGACATGCCTTAAAAGGAAGGCATTTGATCAGAAGGCTTGGGGTTTGAATCCCAAGACTGCTAGTGGTACCACTGAGGTAAATTGCTCCCTGGATGGCCCTCATTGGTGGTCGCCCACTGCTTCACTTGTGACTACCACTTTACTTTTTGTTGTTTTCTTGTGACTTCTATTTTGACAACCCTATATACCCCTTTCCTCACTTTAGTTTGATTTGTCTCATGACTCTCATTAGATTCACCTGGTCCTTGTTTGCCCCTCTTTATTTAAGCCACCTCTACTATGAACCTGGCATCCATCTACCTTCATGACTATGCACTCATTCCTCCCTGTTTATGTTTTCTTTCTAATTCTGGTTTCTTTTATGCCTGCTTCCCCCTATCTAACTCCCTTGTGCCATGTATTTCTGCTTATCCCCTTGGATCTAGTGTGATTGTTTCCTGCTGGCCTTGGTGTGCCCTGCCTCTACTGCCTGTGGGTTTCTTCTTTGTCTGTTCTCTTGGACCTTGTGTGTTCCCTGTCAGGCCTCTCTCATCAGGAGTGTATGGCCTGCCCTCGCTGTGAGCGTTGTGATGAGGCCTTGCTTGGTGTCTCATGGGACTGCTGGGCCTCTAGTGTGGTGGCAAATCAGCAAACGGACAAAGTTGTTTGCTCAAGACAGAGACTTTATTTTCTTCTGCGGAAGGAGAGACCCTTCATTTTCCGGGGCAGTCCCGGATCTGAAGTTTCTCTGAACTCTTGTCAGAGGATGCTTATACATTCATTTAGTGTGGCTGGTTTGAGTAGACCCCAGTTGTCAGGTGTGTGTTCCGCTGGCCCCTGGTTCTAAAACAGCCTCACTGGTGTGGTGTTCATATGTGTCCTTGTCAGTCACGTGTGCATCCCTTTAATTGTTTTCTGGGAGAGTCCAGCCCGTCTGAACCCTGTATATGTTAAAGTGAGGGCCTGAGGGCTGAATCCTGTGTGTCTTTGAAGGCTGTTGCCTGTCTGACATGTCCTTTTTCCCTCTTGCTGTAAAAGCCAGCGCTCCATCACTGTTTTTTGCTTTTTCTCGATAGCTCCAGATCCTTAAGCCCTTGCATATGAATCCTGCTTATCACACACACAACCCACATGACAATGTAAGCAACTTCCACTGTTCATTTTATGATATAAATGTCCCAGGTGAAGTTACACTGGCACTGGCTGTACAGGCTAATGCATGCCATTGTGTTTCTCTTGCTAAAACAAATGATGCTTCTCAGTATGGAGCACACCAAGTACTTTTTTGGAAAAAAGTCCTAAAGACAGCAATGAAAGCAAACAAAGGCTCACACGGCTATGTTTGTTTTAAATGCCCTTGCTTTGACGCTGACTGTGACAGGTAACATCTCTCCAGTTGCTGCTCAGAACCTTCCTACCCTTCATATTATCAAAAGCACTATATCAATCTCCTTTAACCTGCATGATACAAGTATCATTAAATGATCATCTACACTTCACATCTGACTCCAACACACTGTTTTGTTGATTTGTTGATTTAATCTGTGTGCAAACTGCAGCGATAGCATTTCCCTGCGTTTGTCTCCCACCCACCTGTCCATTAAGTTCTGCTGGCATGAGTTAAAGACGACCTGCTTAAGGGAAACACGGGTACAACATTTCTCTAAAACGCTAAAGGAGATTTAACACAGATTTAGTCTAGCGTTTATCTAAAAAGAGTTTTAATGGGGAATGCCTTTAGCTCTCCCTAAGCACTTTTTAATGATCTCAATGACCTGTAAAATCTGTGTCATCAGTAACATTAGAAGTTGGCATCAGATTTAAAATGATACAGCAAAAAGAACTCATATGTTACAGATGAGACATCATGATTTCACTATTAGGCTTCACATTCAAAATCCTGGTGCTCTAAAGGTCATTTCAAAACTGCAGCTTCACAAACGCACAACACGATTCAGGAACAGTTTTTACCCCAGTGCCATCAGGCTACACAGCACACAGTAACTGTGGTCCTGTCTGTTTGTACAATACATCTGTTCTTCATACTATGTGTAATACTGTAGCATACAACACTTTAGACTTTACACTGCACTTACACTTTACACTGCACTTACACTTTACACTGCACTTACACTTTACACTGCACTCACACTTTACACTGCACTCACACTTTACATGGCACTGTCACTTTATACTGCACTCACACTTTACACTGCACTGTCACTTTACACTGCACTGTCACGTTACACTGCACTGTCACTTTACATTGCACTGGCCCTTTACACTGCACTGTCACTTTACACTGCACTGTCACTTTACACTGCACTGGCCCTTTACACGGCACTGTCACTTTAAACTGCACTGTCACTTTACACCGCACTGTCACTTTACACTGCACTGTCACTTTACACTGCACTCACACTTTACACTGCACTGTCACTTTACTTTATATTATGCAACCCGACCCGTGACTAGTTACTGTTGCTGCACTGCTTTGTCTTTCATGTTCTTTATGTCTTTTATGTCTTTATGTTCTATCTGTGAAGAGGGTGTTCAAGTAAGAATTTCATTGTACTCTGTACACTGTACTCTGTACATATGACAATAAACTTCAACTTCAAATAAATTCTCCCCTTTTTATTGAGTAAGCTTCCAAGCCATCCAAGACTACAAGCCTGGATCAGTTTTGTTCTGTGGTTTGTGAAGCTGTTAGAGTCACTGTTCAGTTTTTATGGTGTTTTCTGTGAGCCTGCTGCAAATGCCTAAATATGTAAAACTCAAGAGAACACACTTGTGAGATCACTGAGGTCTCTTGATCAGGAATAAGGTCTGAGAAGCAGAGAACATCATCTTTGTCTTTCCATCTGGTCTCATTGTCTAGGAGAAACTCCAACAATATTAAGGAGATTTTTTTCTTATTATTGTTATTCTTCCTTGTCAGAAAGCCTGTTTTGATGTTACTAGCAGGCCAAGGTAACCCATTCATCTACTATTAACATAAGAGAAAATGCCAAACCTCTGATTGGTCTAACAGAGGGGATCCCATGCAGGTCCTGGAGTACCTCCTGCGTATGTACCCCCACATTTAAATGTTTTTCCTGTGGCCAACAACCCTGATACAACTAATCAATAAATTACCGAGCTTGAGTTGAAGGGGTCTTCCAGGACTCGTTTGGGAACCAGTGTTCTGGGGTAATTGCATTTTTGTATCTGTAATGAGTATGGAAAGGTACTTATTTGATTATTTTTTCTGAATTGAATTTAGATTTTATGTTGTTTTGTTGAAATAATTTGTCCCTTGTGACAAAAAAAAAAACCTTTTAAAAGTGCTTTTTTTAACACATGAACTAAATTAATTGTAAAAGTTTATATACTGACAGAAATTGTAAGTGTTTTACACCACTGGCTTCTGTAGTTTGGCTACAACATTTTCTCCATAAATTGTGACATAACGCATGGGTTGTTACTAGGGGTGTAACGGTACACAGATGTCATAGTTTGGTACGTACCTCGGTTTTGGGGTCACGGTTCGGTACGGTTCGCAATACAGCAAAGTTAAACAACAAAAAGTTCTAAAGAATGAGGCTTGGTTTGTTTTTGTTTATTTTAAACAGCAGTGTATTAACCAGTAAACACACACTCTAGCTTATATTTTCATGTATGTGTAAGTGTTACGCCAGTAGGTGGCACTATTGCACCACACTACGACCCAGGTTTATTATTTACTTGCGCTTTTTGGTCCCTCTGTGATTCCGTATTACTTCATTCACGTCTTCTCCGTAGTACTGTGTATTCTCCGAAAGACATCATGTACCGATTCGTGACCAATGTACCGTGACGGTTCGGTACGAATACTTGTACCTGTACAGCCCTAGTTGTTACCATAACTAGACCAAGGCAAAAATATCAGATCCCAAAAATGAGGTTAAGAAATTATTCATGAATAATTACTGCATCTGTCCCAACACTGTGACCTTTCACACACATCCAAAATGCAACTTTGAAATCAATAGAACTTAAAAATGTAGGTGTCAGCTACAGTCTCTGATTAGGTTGAATGCACAGTATTGTATCGGTATTGGAATAGGCAGGTATTGGTCTCAGACAGGAAAAAGTGGCACTGTGATTTAACTGGCAGATAAAATCAATTGAAAGCATTTCTTTCTAAATAAAAGATCCTTCAGAGTCTCACAAACAAAAAAAATATGTTTTATATAACAGGAGGTTGGAGGTTTCATGGCATCCCTCCAAAGAACATTTTCGGGCACCTTTTATTTTCAAGAGTGGGTTACTCTGTGTGATGTGTTTTACTCTTAACTGGGTCACAAGGTTCTGCGCACTGAGGAAAGCAAATCGAAAGGACTGTATCTTGGTCTTTGATCGCTGTTTGCCTTCAAGTCATCAATATTGTTGAAACAGCATAGTGGACGCCTCTAATCCCCCTGTAGATAGCATCTTTATCAAAACATCTCCATGTGTTGGTGAATGCAGTCTAGATTTAAACATTAAATGATGAGGGTTTCATTTCAAATGTTCCACCGTTCCCATTCTTCCCCAAATCCATTCATTTCAAAAGGGCTCCTTCATGCTTGAGGAGTATCTTTTTGCACATTTTATTAGGGCCTATTTTCAAATGTATGACCAATTTTTGCTCTGTGTAAGAATATAAAGGGTGTATGTCAATGAGCTTCTATGGGAAGGTGATGAGACGCACAGGGCATGAAGTGGATAGCAGGCAATTGGCCTCTTTTCTCTCTCTGTCTCTCCCTCTCTTTCTCTCTCTCTCTCTCTCTCTCTCTCTCTCTCTCCCCTGCATCCCTGTACCCTCTCAACTGTTTTCAAGGGTCCTGGAAGATTCTGCTCATAATGGCATCATCAGCAGGGAATGTGTGTGTGCTCATCAATGGGCCCAGGCTTTTTCAAGGATAAAAGGTATGAGATGAAACGCTCGGATCAGAGTGCTTCAGGCCTAAATTGTATTGAAGTATGCTGCAGCAGTGGGTAATGGATATTTACCGTTACTGAATGTAACACAGTATGGGGTCCGGTGTGCATCATACACCATGACCTTCAGATGACCCTCTGTACCCTCTGTACTGTATGCAGGCATTATAGTAAACACCCATAGGAGGTTATTGTTAAATGCATTAGTGAATCAGGTCAGAATGTTCATTATTCACTCAATGCTCATCCACAGTATCTGGTTTATGCTCTGATGGCACATCACAGGGACCGGATCCATGCAATTATGTCTGCATAGATAAAATGTACATAATTCTAAGAAACGTTCACACTGCAAAAAAAGCCCCAAATGAATTATGATACTGAAAATGAAATGTATAAATCTTAAATTAAGCAAAAAAAATATCCAATAAATCTGCCAGATAGGATTTCTTGAAATGAGCAGAATTTGAAAAAAAATTTTCTAGATAAAAAAAGATAAAGGTAAACCTTTTTTTTATTAACAAGTGAGAAATTTGCAAATATGCTAAAAATATATGCAAAATATGCAACAATTTCAATGAATAAATCTTCTTTCTTTCTGTACCTTTTTGTTCTACGGTCATTTCCCACTTGCCACATTTTGACTGATTTTTTGTGCTTAATTTAAGCATCTAATTTTTATGTCCTCTAGTGAGAGTTGCCTCTAATGAGAGATAGATAGCTTTGTTTTAAATGATACCTTCAAGTCATCTTAAATCTAGTCAGTATTTGTACATTTTTTAAATGTATATGTTGTAAAAATACCATTATTAATAATGCAATTATTTCCTAAATGTTCAAAATAGATGTTTTCTTACATTTTCTCAAGTCCGTTTAACTAACATTGCTGATTTTGTGATTGTTTTGAGAATATTCTAAAATTATGTAGCTTATTTCAAGACGTTTTCCTTGATTTAATGACTTGTAGAGAAATGGTTAGTAGCCTATAATCGATAACGAACAGATAATAATGTAAAAAATGTCCACCAACAATCTGAACAACCTTGAGTTGGGTAAAAAGTTAGTAAGGTTAGTGGGACCCTGAAAATATCAAATGCTGGTGTGAAGCTGAGTCAGGTGAATGTAACATTTCTCTCATTCTCTGGTCTCCTCTTGAAGTGTACACACACAGCCAAGGAAAGGCGCCCCACAGACCAGAACTGTAAATCAGACCGAGTGGACACCTTCCCATTCTCCCGAGGCTCCTCTCTTAACGTCAGGCTTTAAATTATCTGCCAGAGTTTCACCCTGTAATCCTCTGTGCATTATCTCTGAGCCTGACTGAGTACTGGGCACATTCCCGCTGCCCCTCACTGAGTCCCTCAAGCAATATTTCACTCCCCTCTTGCTGTCTTCCAGTCCAGCTGTACACTGTAGCAGCAGAAACAGATAAAATACACTGATAAGGAATACTTCTACACCCTCATGTCTATCCACCACATCTGTGGCATGCACTCTCCCCCTCAAAAAAAGATAAGCTGTTACTGGGGTATGGGCACAGTTTGATTTGTACATGTATGTGGTTGATCCTAATGGATCACAATCTCAATGGCTGTTCCTGTAGGAATGTCCAAATAATATAGAAGCCAGTGGGCAGGAGTTTTACTAAGAAATGTTTACGCAGTTTGTGTAGAACAGCTTCATGTATTCTTCAAAGTTACTTCAAGTTTTTTTTAACCCTTCTATTCTCCTTGGGGTCAATTTGACCCCTTTCAATGTCACTCAAAAATTAATAGTTGCCTTTGTTTTGTTTACGAGAGGGAAAGGGGGCGGGGTCACCAACATCAATCATTCTGGTTCATTCTGTG
>JBBPCW010274126.1:0-11466 GCA_037974425.1 Phenacogrammus interruptus
TAACGAAGTCCTGTTGTGCACTGTAGTGCACATGTTGTAAAATGTAAATAAAATTAGGTACAAATAAAATAATCTTTACCATTTGTTTCTTACCACCTCAACACTTGATATATATGAAAAAAATCAAAATCAAAATCCTTTTTTTCCCCTGGGCCTCAGGAGGATAAGCCTCCGTATAAGTCTTTCTGAAACACACACAGATGAGTCTTTTCATAAACCTGCATTATAACATGTAGTCCATTTTTATTTTAGTTTCACAGTGTTCCACAGAGACTGATCCCTTCTGAGATCACCCACTGTCTGTTTGAGCTGGAGGTTGGTATAAAGCACTATGATAGGTGTGCTTTCTTTAAACATTCCCCACTTCTTAAGGCCTGTAAAGATGACAGCAATTGCAGCAACATTTTCAGGCGAGTCAAATTGGACGAGTTTTACAAAATGGCTTGAGAGGGGGGATTTTTAATTGCAGGAAAAACAACTGAGAGGCAGACTAATAACTGGATTCATTCCTGGGCTGCACCAACAAGGCACATGTCTGGCCATAAACTTAGTTGGTCATAACTTTCTAGGCATTACCTGAATTTTCTCAAGACTGGGCAGACCTTTTAGTGAAAAGTAGTTATTTGCTGTTTAAGCTATTGCTTTTGCATACTGTTCCATGGTCTTTTTTTGCTCCAGGCATTTGAATTCATTATAACTAACATGCAGTGACAGTGGTAAGCTAATTATTCTACAAAACATGCAAAAAGAGACATGTCACTATATCAGAAACAGACTGCAGATACTGAAGTCCACACACTCTACTGCAAAGAATTGTGAAGAGCTGTGATGTGTCTCTGCATAAGAGCATGTGCTAAATGCTGTAAATGTAAATCTAAAGGTTTCAGGGTTAGGGTTAGTCAACACTCTAAAAACCACAAAGTACAACTTTAAATAGCATAACAAAGTTTGCTTGAAATGCTGTTTTAACTGTGTGCTTTTCGCAAGAACCCCCAAAATTGACAGTTTTTTAAAGCTGCTATGTGTAGCCATGACTCCATCTTTTAATAAAAGTGCGAGTTGCCGATTGTGAAGTTATTTCTGCCTTTGCGGTACATTTGGCAAGTTCCCTGCAGGGAACTCTTAGATTTCCTGTCATCTGTCATCTTTACATATGTTTTGACATGGTAATACATAGCTAAGACTTGTGCATGGGTGTAACTGTGGTTGGTGCAACATCTGTTTGAAAAAAAAAGCAAAATTCGTATTTGGCTCAGTCTATTTAGCAGGTGGAAAATGAAAAGACGACTGTTTTGTTTATATTTTAACTTTGCAGAACGAATGGAGAGGAGTCGAAAAAGAGAGAGAAAGTGTGATATGGAAAATGGAAATGATTCACCGCAGTGTGCAGACAGCACAGGTAAAGAGAGGGAAATGAAAAACAGCAGACTGTATTTGTGGATATGGGATGGCTATTAGGATCTAAGAAATCATGTTTACAAATTATTATAATGATTCCTTTTTAAACACAGTGTCCCAGAAAATCTAATTTCATAGAAGACGCTTTCTTTAACATTAATTCACTTTGGATATTTTGGACTACTTTCATTCATCACAAAGTGCTCATAAATTTGAGGAAAATTTGCCATTTTCATATGATACAAATAATTAAATAAAAATCTTTGGAATTTTACAGGGACAATATAACATCGGATGCTATCAATCAGTGGCAAAAAGCTGGCATTCTATCCTTTGTAATATCTGTATCATTTCCAGGAAATTCTGCGGACACTGCTGAATCATCTGGTTGACGCTCAGATCTTTAACACAAACAGCAATAAGGCCTCCCAACCTGCTCACTTCTCAACACCCAAAACTGGCACATGCACTTCCACAAATGGCCATTTTCTTTTCACATCTGATAAATCTCACCATGGCTCTCAGCCACACACTAGTTGCCACCATGTAATAACCCAAACAAATGCTCAAACCCACACCCACCCCCAGCCTCACCCCCACTGCCAGGCAGCCCACACTGTGTCCCGGAGGCCTTCTGAGACGTGCCTTATCCATCCTACCCATGATCATCCCAGCACTTACAGTCCAGGCATTTCACTGGAGCCACCCAGTTGTGCTCAGCATGAGAAGGAGAAGATAGAAGCCTTTCAAATTTTAACTGAACTCAGGTAGCTGTAGGAGCAAAGCAGGGGCGGTCAGTATGACAATATGAAATCTACAAATATTACATTGGGAAAGTCTTTCTACATTTTTCATAGGAAGCGGCAAACCTAAAGAACTCTGAACTGCATTGTGTCAATCTTTCAGAAAATACAATGCATACATATTGTTGAACATGTCACCAAATTTTCTAAGTAAATATGTTTCTAAAGGTACTGTTGAAATGAAATTCCCACTAGACGTTGGTAACAACCTATCCAATACACACATGCAAAAAAATCAAACCACAGATGTGCATAAATTAAGTTATGTGTAATATACTAGAATGACACAGGGAGGAAGGTCCAAAAAAGGCATGGAAAGTCATGACACCAGCTGAAATCTATCAGTAATTAGTAATTAGAAAGCAGTCCTGCCACTTACTATCAGCTGGTTCAGTCCCAACTGATGGCCTATAAAAAGGTGTCTCATTACCAAAGTTTCATACAATAAACATCTCATGGTGGGTAAAACCAAAGCTCTCTCAAGACTTTTGCAACCTTGTTGTTGCATAACATACTGATGGCTTTGGTTACAGAAGAATTTCTTATCTACTGAAGGATCCAGTGAGCATTGTTTGGGCCATAATCCAGAAGTAGAAAGAACATAATTTCAGCATAAACCAGTCACGACCCGCAAGATTTCAAAAAGAAGAGCAAAAAGAATTTTCAGAGGACTTGTCCAAGAGACAATGACCACTTTTAGGGAGCTTCAGAAGGACCTGGAATAAATTGCTTCAAAGAAAATTATGGCCAAAAAAAAAACTAAAGCTATGGCCTGTATGCATGCCCGCCATGCAAGGCTCCATTGCATGTTGAAGTGCATTTAAAGTTTGCTGTAAAATACTGGGAGAATAGAGTCTGGTCAGATGAGACAAAAATTGAACTCTTTGGATGCCATAATACATACCATGTTTGGAGGTCACAAGGCACCACACCAACAGCGAAGTTTGAAGGTGGTCTGGGCTGTTTTTCAGTGTATTCGGCAGTAGCACGCTTCGTGTAACTGAAGGATGGATAAATGGAAAAATAAGGTGACATTCTTGATAAAAATCTGCTGTCATCTACCAAGAGGATGCAGACGACATGAGGGTGGACGTTTCAGCAAGACAATGATACCAAACACAGCCAAGGACACTCAACTGGTTTCAGAGAAGGAAAATAAAGCTGCTAGAATGGCCCAGCCAATCACCAGACCTGAATCCTGAAAATCTATGGTAAGAACTAAAACTCAAGAGTTCATAGAAGGGGCCCAAGGAACCTTCAGGAATGGGCCAAAATCACACTTGAGCAATACTTGCGAATAGTTTCTCCATGGAGGAGAAGTCTTGAAGGCTTTGTATGAAGTATTAAATACATTTCAGTAATCATGTTCAATTATTTTTGTCATTACATTTTATTACACAATTTATGGACATCTATAGTTTGATTTCTTTGCATGTGTGGATGGGTTGTGGCTTACATCTGGTAAGAATGTCATGTCAATAACATCTTTAGAAAAATTTACCTAGAAAACTGGTGACCTGTTCAATACTTATTTTACCCACTGTATTTTTGTGTATTGGCACTTGATATCAGTCAGTGTTCAGAAAAAGCTGAATTGGTACCCTCCTGTCATATATAATCTGTCACCTGCCCTTCTCTACTTTTGCTTCACCATGTTTTACTCTCTTTGTGTCAGGGAGGGTCTGGAGCAGGTGCGTTTGGGTCAGGAGAATGTGTGTATCGATCAGAAGGAGATTCTGTCTGTGCTCCATGGACTCCAACAGCAGATTGGATCTTTGCATGCCCATCAGCAAAATAAGAGAGAGTGGGAGATCATTGGCACCCAACTTGACCACTTATGCCAACAAACTAGCGAAATCACAAAGATGTGAGTGTGTAAAAATGCAGTTATACGTAAAACAAAACATTTGAATACTTAAACCAATGACATTTTGTTGAAGGAACAGCTTTAAAAATGTGGCATTTCTGCACATTTTTTGCATTTCTGTTTAACGTATAGCATTTTTTAAGGTGTCATATCTTTTGCACAGGCCATATTTTTACATATTAAATTGAGCAAATAAACTGACAGTGAGTTTATAAACAGTGAGTTTAGAGTACAGTCAGCTCTGTAAAGGGTGAAGTAACTTTAAAATCAACAAAGCATTATCAGTAATTTGAACACCGCCAGCCACACTCAATGTAACAGCAGCGATTCCCAGCCCTTGATTCTCCTGTCTTGTATATTTTTGTTTATTTTCTAGCATTTATGTAGTAGCTCAGAAGAATTCCTGTTCGTTTTAGTCAATTGTATCACTAGTTGTGTACACATTTCAGCTAGAGTTCATTTTTGTGCCTATTTTATCATTTCACCAGTCAGTTCTAAACCGACACTTGTTCAGTCAGTGTTCCTTTGTATTTGTTTGATATTCAAGCATGCTACAGTTATCATTTTGAGTCATGAGATCAATTTATATTTTCTTACATAAATGGAATGGAATGGAAACATTTCCTCCTGTTATACGGCCTTGACGGTTTGGATGCTTGTGGAAAATGTTACTTATGGCCAAAGGATAAAAGTTACTTGTAGAAAGGTTACTTATGGCTTTTGAAAAGTGCGAGCCTGATAAAGAGTTTGGAAAATGCTCCTGTCCCAGCTCTTCCCACACCTGTAAAGCCCAAAGACTACAGTTCTGACAGAAGTGTGGTAGAGAAGGCAGTCAAAGCATAGTTTGTACTTGCAAACAGGTTTTGAGGAGAATACCAAACTTATGCTATCATGCCTGCCGAAGCTGATAAAGGCCGGTCCAGCTGCCATGAAAGAGGCAACGACTGTTGGCATCAGAGCAGGGGAAGAAGCAGTGGAATTGCTTAAGTGTATAGAACTGTTTTTGACAATGTGATAACTATGAGCCAATAACTAGCAATTGTGTTGCAAAAACTGAAATCCAACCTATAGTAAAAATGTATAGGGATAATGACAGACCTAAAGCAAAGGTGACATTTATTTGAGAAAATGACTGGTGGTTGAGAGTGATATGTACGTTTTTCATTGTTGTTAGTGTTTTTGTATGGAGCACCATATACCAATTATAATTCCTTGAGTGGGGAGCGTATTCTGTAAAAAACAACAGGGCACCGGAGTGGAGAGATAATGCAGTTAGGGAAACAGCTATTGAAATAGAGCTGGTGAAAACTGCATTAAGGAGGGATATGCTTGACAAATCTGTATGGTGTGGGAACTCAGAAGGCTTTTTGTTGGGCTTGGACTTAATAAGTAAATATGGTTACCTCGTGATCTATAGAAACCGCTAACTGTGGGATTTTCCTATAGCCCAGTATTGACAATCTCCCATACATATATATTGTGTGTGTGTTTGTCTAGGGTGCAGCACGCAATTTCTGTGTTCAGTAGAGTGGGTGTAAAGTCTGAGGAAGCTGGAACAGTGCAAACTGAAGTGCAGTCAGCACCCACAGAACACAGCGACGTTTCACACACAAACAGACATGTTAACAACAGGTACAGGTGTGTGTGTGTGTGTCCATTTTTATGAAGACATTTAAAGTCCAAGATCTCTCCAACAGCCACTACTTCTGCCAGTAAATCATTCTCGAACCATGGCAACTATTTTATAGTTTAAATAAAACTTGAACTTTGATCCTGTCTAAACAACGCTCTTCACTTGGCAAGGACAACAGTGGTTATAGCTGCTTCCTTGAAAGTTACATTTGAGGAAATCTGTTACAAAATTTTCTTGACCTAAGCCACAACCTAAGCCACGACTTCTTCTACAGAATAGATAGTACCTGTACTTATATATGTATGTATGCAGTAATTCAGTAATTTAATCTATTCTGAGAGGGTGTTTGTTTTTAACAGCTGCACCAGTGCATGTGTGTGTATGTGTGTGTGTGTTTCAGTGCTTCGTGGCATCAGCAATGCCAGGCCAAGTTCCAAGGACAAGATATGGAGGAAAAGCAAGATTAATGGCTGTTCTAAAAGCTCCTAAAATAAACATGTTACAATACGGCAACTTCACTCAGCTCTCTCACTGTAAAACCATCAACCAATAAATCTTGCAATCCCAAACATGTATTGCTATATTTTAAACACATGGAGAACTTGTCCAGTGTTTAACCAGACAAAAAAACGTGAAACTGTTGTTAAAAATAAGCAAGCTAAATTAATATGTGGAATCGTATGTCTTCGAAAGAGTCACTGAAAAAATACTGCAGAAAAGATAGAAGAAATCAAATGAAAAGAAAGAATCAGAACATCAGTGTCCACCTGTATGTGGTTACAAACATAAAAAGTAGCACTAGCTTTCTAAACAATTGTATTTTTATTTATCAATCTATAAAAACAGAAGCAAAACTGACAAGAACATCTGACTGGAACTGGTTTATATCAAATCTCTTATTCAGAAAAGTACAACTTTTTTAACAGCGTATTCCGTTACAGATACAGATTTAAGAAAGAACGAAAGTTTACGATTTTACGTGGAATGTTTAAGTTTGAACTTTCCCTTGTTTTTAAGTTTAAAACAGTAAAAAAAAAACTCCCAGGCTCTCCACCTAGGCATGAATCTGCTGAGTGACCACAGTAGAAGTTGTGGCATGGCTACGGATCTTTATCTCACGAGACATCTGGCACCAGGCACACGGGTAGCAGAAACACAGCGTACAGCAGTCATCACAGCAGGAGCCCTGTGAGACAGACAGAGATTTATAAATGTTTTGTATTTTACCAACACTCTTCTTAATGTTCTCACCACAAAGACTCCCTCATTGCTGGGAGAGAGAGATCATGTCTTCTCTGAGAAATCGAGAGTGCGTGAGTTTAAATCACGCCGAAAGTGTTAAACTACTGGTGCAGAAACTTTCCACACAATTTGTTTTTCACAGTTCCTCATTATGTAAAGACACCTGACTTCCTGTGTGTATGTATATGTATGTGTGTGTGTGTGTGTGTGTGTGTGTGTGTGTGTGTCTTACATGAATGCCGTAGCGTTCCCTCATGCTGCTCCGGAGGCAGCAGGAAACAGTCAGGAGGCAGTCCAAAAGGGGCAGACAGAAACACCAGCCGAACTGAGAAACAGTCTGACACTGCAGACATGGGAAACACCACAGGGCACAGCAACCTGTAACAAACACACACAAACACACACACAAAGTGGAACAATAAGCACAATCACTTCTCCAAGATAATAAATACTGTCAGAGCCATGTTTGGACATTTGCAGGCCCTAAGTAACAAGCTGAATGGGTCACATTTCTGTAAAATTTCTGCTTTCTTGATTTTTTTTAAAGTCACAAAACATGTCACTTTTTCAGGAACACATGTGTGCCTGGTCAGTTATGCAAATGTATGCCAAATATGTGGTAGCAGCACAAAAACAACCAGAATGCATAAAATGTTAACCCTAAACTGAATGCAAAAAAATGTGACCTCTTATTTTGACCATGGCACAATTGTTGGCATTTATTGAGACGGTAAAAGTATTTTAGAACCTGTAACTCTTTATTCACAGACATAACACCAAACCAAAAACCCTCACAGATGATCTTGTTAATGATAGTTAAGTCACTCTCTGCAAAAGAGGTTCCACTGCAGGCACAGACTCTCTAATACTGAAGTGTTTTGAGTACAAATGCTGGCTATTACTCAGCATTAGAATAATGTTCCTAATATATTCCTAATATTCCTAAGTTATACATATATTTTTAGACAGAATACTGCATTTATAAGCCACCTCAGAAAATAACTACAATGTAATAAATGTTTAAATAATGCAATATTTTAACGTTCTTTCTTCTAGCCCAGAAAACTTTAACTGTTGAGAGATATAATGCTTTTCCAGTACTAAAGGATGTGAACACAAGCTAGCAGTAGAATATGCACCGAGCCGTTGGTAGAATAGGATGTATGTATGGAAAAAAAATTAGATGCATCACTGGTTACAGATGCTATAAAATTACTGTCTGTTAAGTTGAAGGAGATGCTATTTTCTACAAAGTTCTGACATGATTTTATTCATATCAAAAGCAACAATGTTTATTTTATTTGCTCCATCATCTTGGGAATTCCACCAGTGCACACTCATCATGTTTGTTTATTTTGAAATGTCAGGATAAACATAAACTGCTGAGCCCTTCTTGGACGTGACCCTGAGCACACTTTTACGAGACTAATTCACATGCTGACTCACGGCAGAACCTTTTAAATGTGTCTCTTTTGGTTGCCTTAAATGACATCAATCCTAAAATGCACCGTCATCAGCAGCACCACTATAACCTTCAAATTCTTGTTTCCGTGGATCCTGATCATACTGAGCTGTTACTGTAGGATGCCAGCATATATTTTCTCAAACAACAAACCCAGTGTTCTCTCCTTTCTCACTGAATCACTCTCTGTTTTCCTACTTCTCCTTGGTTTTGGTCTCATCTATTTTACCAGTAAAACAAAAACAGATGCAAACATCCACAAAGGCACTTTCACTTATATATCAACTCATCCCCGAAATGCAGTGAGACGTTAGAAAATCAAAAGTGCATCATATCAAAAGAAATAACCACACCTTCATTTCCGTTTAGTGAGAGTGTGACTTCCGGACCAAACTGAGGTAACAGCCATCACCTTTCTCAATATAGAAAGATATGTTCTTACTGTTTCCCCCAGTAAACAATTTGTCCTAGCAAGATCTTGTACCTGAAGTATATTTAAATTGGTAACTTCACAGGAGAAGGCAATAATGATTTTAACTTGTAAAGTTTCACTTATCAGTTAATGCATCCTGAAATCCTTTAAGGAGTAGCTGTTGTCAAATGATGCAGAAAAGTGGAGAAACATATTTTTTGGACTGATGTAAGCAAATGTGGGCATGAGATTATCTTATCATCCTAACATACACTAAAGTTAAGACAAATGTTAAAGTTACAGCCATGGCAAAAACGAAGGGATTTTTTTCTGTTTATTGCTTTAGAAATTTGTGAGAGTGTGTCTGTGTAAAATGTGCATGTGACTATTATTGTATACAATTGATTCAAAATTCCAAACAAAAATGTAATGAATAATACATATAGATAATTGATTATACCTTGGGAATGTAAAACTACACAAACCTCTTACATAATTTTACAACTGTAGCAATTAAAATAGTGATGTTAAGTGCATGTGTGACTTATAGTGTGCAGTTTCCCATCAGAAACTGAATCAGGAGGGAAGCTGCTGGAATACAGCACAAAAAAAGCTGCTCTACAAACACTGCTGAACTCACAACACATATGGAGGCATTTACATAGCTGCAATAGCTCAGAAAAGATTAGCATCCTGTGCATTTTACACACACAGACTGCTGCAAACTGTACAAACAGAAAAAAAAGGGGAAACGCTGTCTCTTTTTTTTTATTTCCATGTTTTCCGAAATGATGATCTTCAATCAAGCAACTAGTTCTTTTAATAACAAACACCACTTTAGGTATTAACTCACAGGTGCTCATGTCTGAGCAACAGTCACAGATGCCGGTGGTCCATGTTCCGGAACTGTGGGTTGTGTGGGTTGTCACTGAAACAACCTGCTGCTGGACGGCCATGTCTAAAAGGAGGAAATAAAGTAAAAGAGAGAAAAAGAGAAATGTAACTTGATATTGCAAAATTAAGCATCACATGCTGTGCTCAGAAATCATGTTTCAATACGGATGACTAAATTTAACTAGCTAGTGAAAACACTGGAGCGGAAAAACATCTATCAAATGTTGATAATGGTTATACAACCCATCTGTTCTTACCAATAAATTGTGAAAGAAATATTTTATTTTATATGTTATTCATATAAGGTAACTAAACAGCAAACAGCAACTGAGAGACATTGTCGTTTCTCGTATAAATTTGCATGTGCAGTTCCATTTACATTTGTGGCAAGTGGGTAGTTCTGCTACACAATAAACAGCTCTCACATTACCAAGGCCTGAAAAGATTACACAAATGATTCTGTGAGTTTAGGTGGGTTTTCAGTTTCTGTTGTTCTGCCAAAGATCCACCACCCTTTCCTTTTCCTGCCCAACAGGAACAGCTGGAACATCACCGACTAAACGCTTTGCAAACATATTTCAAATGTTGTATGTAAAAAAGGACACTTCTTGCTGCTCGAAAATCAGATATCTTCAGGCCTGCAGCAGCAGAGTTTCATAACCCGGGTCCTGTACGCCCCCATCACACACAACACACAACTACACACATACAAGCCACACACACACATACACAGACAACACACACATGAGTAAAAACAGGAACGGAATACTTTTTCCATCAAAATTTAAATCACGTAAAAGTAATTTCACTTGAGTCATTTCACATCTTGTGTAAACCTGCCCCTTAAATGTACAGTTTTAGTTTGGGGGATAAAATAAAACCATGCAGTTATAAACACTGTTCATAAAACTGGTCAAATCTGCGCCACCTTCATAATGAACCGAAGATTAGCAATGTCGCCTCCTCTCTCCGCCAGTTCTCTTAAAGATTATTACCAGTGCAAAGTGTGGAAACAAGACGGCCTTTAGGTCAAAATCTGATTCGAAAAATAAATAATTAAAATCCAGTAGGGAAAAAAAAGATTAAAAAGTTCATCCTCAAGCACCTACCTGCTGACTATTTAGCGTGGTTGGCTCGGTGTGAATCTGATCCCACCGCAAGAGGAGTCAAAACGAAACTAGCGAGTGGGCGCAGGGTTTGGTCCTGTTCTCTGGAAGTGAGGGTTGCTTGCTGAAGGGCTGGCAGAGCATCCAACAGCACAGGACTCTTCACTTACAAGCCTACTAACATTTCATACGGTCGAGGCCACGCCCCCTTAACGTCGCGCACAGGGATTCGTGCAGGCGAGGTGATAAAGATCTGGGTCTATGAGGAAAAAACTATGCAGAACTTGCCTAAAAAGATAATGACATGCAAAAACATGCAGAATGAAGTAAAAACAAGTATGACAGAAGTTGTACACCCTAAAGGCCAGTCAGATACTTATTCAGACTTTCTATTTTACATTTATCTTCTCCCTACGTGTCTGTGTGCCTGTGGAGTCACAACACAACTAAGTTTCTCCAGGATCAAATCTGATTCTGACACGCTGATATTTATTTTCTAGTTTAACGTTGAACTGCATTGACCCCACCTGGCATGAGTAGGGTCAAGTGATTTAACCTTAGCATACCTTTACTTACATTTACATTTACGGCATTTATCAGACGCTTTTATCCAAAGCGACTTCCAATTCCTAATTACAGGGGACAGTCT
>JBBPCW010274153.1:0-11463 GCA_037974425.1 Phenacogrammus interruptus
TATTTTTCCAGTTCATAAGGACTGTCTTCTTAGCAATGCATAGGGCAGTGAAAGCCTCGTGGATTGTGTTAACCTCTCTAGTGACCTGTGTAGTGCACTCTATGCAGGATTTTGTATTGTATTAATTGTAAATATGGATTTCTGATCAGTTTGAAGGTTTTTATACATATCTGTGACCAGAAGTTTTGGTCCCAGCTGACTGATAAATCTGTTTATATTTATAAAGCTTTTCAACAACAGGAACATTGTGCACTAATCTCTTGCAAGAGTAGATAAACTGTAGCCTGATTTTGGGCCCTGGGGGAACACAACTAGGCACAAGTAGAGTTCTCTTCAGACTTACGTGGGCAACTTACTTTACAGGTCAGTTGCAACTTGGATGGTGCAGTCGTTCCTATATTTCGAGCCAAGGGGTGATTCTTGCTTGTACCAGCAGATGGCAGTCATGCGTCACTAGTTGCAGAATATTTCTCTGTGGAGCGAAATATGTGTTGTGTTCCTTGCATGTGTGTCATTAGAAGGGAGGCAACAAAAGTAGTTCACCCTCTTTAGAACTTGTATGATTTTAGCTTCATGTATTGTCTGGCTCATAAAAGGTGGGCTTTTAAGACCAATTCAAAACCTCATGATATGAGAAAGATAATATTCAGTTTGGTCCAAAAGCTTCTGAGGATTGCGCAGATCAATTTTGTGCATTGGATCAACATGAAAAAAACAGAGAGGGAGCTTTTCTCCATTTTAACTGGCTTCAGGTGTGATTGCTATATCACCGGCACCTGTTTCTTGGCACGCGTGAGTTATGTCAAATTTGGCTTTTTTTCTCTCCTTTTTGAGTTGATCCAATGTGTATACCAAAACATTTGTAATTGCAATAGTCCTCTGAGAGAAATAGAGCATTTTCACACAGGCTTATTTAAAATGATGGGAGTGAGGTAGTGTGGTGGAAGGGAAAGTGAGAGGCAGTGAATTGTAAAGAGGGTCTTAGTAAGAAATGCAGCTAAACCAGGTCTCTTCAATAGCTGCATAACTAGACTGGGCGGGGGGCCAGTTTTCTACTCATATAAAGGACAGGTTGCTCCTCCACATCGAATACTTATGATGAGACCATCCTAAGGCCAGTCTTTGATGCATCAATTTGTAGGATAAAGGGGAGATGCAAGTCGGGTCCAGGACCATCTGACAATACCCTATAGTCAGGTACAGAGTTGAGATTTAGTGAGTCTGTCCAAATCGCTTTATCAGATCATCCACCATGGTCATGGGGTGGCTGAAATTTGCTTCAGCCTCCTAAAATCATTGCCTGAGCAAATTATTCCATCCGGTTTGGAGTCCACCACGATGAGTCTGGACTAGGGAAGAAGAGTCTGTCTCTGCATTTAACCCATTCACCAAGTGAAGCAATGGCAATAATGTTCGAAATTGTGTCTCCCGCATCAGTGATTTCATGAATGTGCAAGATTGTATTTGAGCAGTGAGGTTTGTAATCTGAATGCCTGATGTGTCTCACTTCAATTACAGGTGAAGCTTCTCGTGGGAGAGGACAGTTATGTACGCTATGACCGCCTCCTCCTGCAGTCCAGCCTGGACCAGATGGCGGATGTGGTATACTGCCCACGCTCGATGTGCTGCATGGCTGTGATGTTAGAGCCAAACACCACCATGGGTCTTTGTCCTTCCTGCCGCTATGCCTTCTGCACTTTGTGCAGACGTGCCTACCACGGACCGTTCCACTGCTTACCCACAGTTGGTAAGCAGAGCTTTTGCATGTTGTGTGACATTAAGTCATGTCTGTTGTTTTCATGCTAATGCAATGTTTATGCTGCTTTGCAATAGAGGCTGATATAGATAACCACACCGCAAAGGATCTAGTAAAAAGCCTGATTTGAATTCTCATGTGTGCCTTAGATGATACCATATTGATAGATAATCTGGAATAAATGTGTTTATGTGGTTTCTGACACCGCATGACATGCTGTTGTATATGGAAGCAGACAAAATACAGTGCACAGCTAAAAACAATTTTGTTGAATTGGGCTTGCATTGATTAAACTTAATTTGTGAGATCACTGCTTGCCAACATCAGCCTCACAGCTTCAGTTTTAAGCTAAAGGACACAGACAATGAACATGTCTTGCCTGATTTGGAGTATAAATTTGTGTACATATTTTTAAGCTTCTGATGACGTGTCATTCCTAGATGAACTTTGCAGCCTGAAGGAGGAGTATCTGTCTGCCACTAAAGAGCAGCAGAAATTTTTGGAGCAGCGCTATGGGAAACATGTTATCCAGCGTTTGTTGGAGGAGTCTTACAGCAGGGAGTGGCTGAAGGACAATTCTAAAAAGTGCCCTTACTGTGGTACTCACATTCAGGTGAACCAGCACTCTGAAGCACACAGCAAGATAAATCGGTGCAAATCTAGGTTTTTCCATCACAGAAGAAACTAAATTCAGCAGCATGGCCCAATAAAATAATGCCAATATTCATAAATATCTTGTCTTTTGCTTACATTTACTAAAATTTAGTAGTATAGCATCCATACTTTCAAAAAATGCTCCACTTTTTTCAGTGGTCTTCGACTCAGAAATAATCTAAAACTTTGACTTTGCGATTTCATAATTTCTATTTTAAAAGGAATGCTTGGAAGCTCATATCAATTACTTGATTTTATATTGATAAATACATTACTATGGCCTTGTATTACATTGAAACATGACCTGTTGTAAACTGTATTTTTAGTTCTTCTGTTTTCTTTACTCTGCAGAAGACAGATGGCTGTAATATGATGACCTGCTCTTCCTGCCGTCAGTCATTTTGTTGGCTCTGTCTGGTATCCTTGCCCAAAGGCAGGACTTATGAACACTTCAATGACCCCAAAAACAACTGCTTTGAACAGTACGTGCATTTGGACTTTATAAAACCACCACTTGCTGGACACTGTATTGTGCAATACAGTGATAAATTACTTCATCACTCTACAGGCTTTTTGGTAAAACTATCAGCTTCTGCTAAGATTGCTAAGCACCACTGAGCTACTCTTGAGCTAGGTACCGTCCCTACACACTGCTTCCCGTGCACTGTATTCCTGGCTGTCAGCTGCTTCACTTGGTGAATGGGCAAAATACAGAGAGAATTTTACACTGTTCACACTGTGTGCTGTGGTGTGTTCACATATGACACAATGGTCACTTTACACTTTAGTGCTTGCCTCTTTGTCATGTTCCAAAGGGTTCCTAGTTGGGCTCCTCACTATCATAATACAGTTTTTAGTTTTCAGGGTTTGGAATGGTTGGTTTGATCCATGGTTGGATTCATTATATGCTGTCACTAATTGTAGTAATTGGAAACAGTAAACAATAAACAAGACGCCAACACATTACATTTACGGCATTTAGCTGATGCTCTTATCCAGAAGAGAGATCCAGAAGAGGTGAGGTCTGAAAAGGGAATTTGAAAGGTAGATGATGGTCAGAGACATGTAAAGGAGTAGACAGTATTTTGAACTTAGGAAGTGATCTGGAGGATACCAAGTCCAGAGTGTTGCCTGCTTTGTGAGTGGGCAAGGTCTGCATTTTGTCGCTTGGGAGATTGAAGTCACCAAGGAGGATGAGTGGTGAGTCATCATCCAGAAATGAACTCAGAAGGACATCCAGTTCATCAGTGAAGTTACCTAGAGCACCAGGTGGATGGTAGAGTACAATGATGTGAAGTTTAGATGGGTGTGTTACAGTAACAGAGTGGAATTCAAAGCATGAAACATTGAGTTGGGAAAAACTAAGAGACATGAAATGCCATGAACTTGAGAAGCAAACCTGTACCCCCTCCTCTGCCTGTAGTGCGAGGGGTGTGGGAGAAGGAGAAGGCAGAGGAAAGGGCTGTTGGAGTGGTCGTGTCCTCTGGTGTGATCCAGGTCTCAGTGAGGGCCAGAAAGTGGAACGCTTGGAGGGACGCCAATCCAGAGATGAAGTCGGCCTTCCTGACACAGGATTGGCAGTTCCATAGACCACCATGAACCACCGTAGGAGGCTGTGGGGAAAAAGTACCTGGGAGAGGTTACTGAGATTTCTACTGCGATGACGGGGGAAATATCTTCTTGGGCCAGAGGATATGTGAACAGGAATAAATGTGATGCACATTATTTGTTACAGAGTTTAGAGTAGGGAGGGAGGGAAGGAAAGGGTACTTAGCTGAGAGTAGTTAGATGAAAGAGGAGTCTTTGAAAGTTGCAAACCTGTAGGCCCTTTTTAACAAATCAGGGAGAGCAGAAGCCACTCCCACCACTTGCCACCTAATTGATACCAGGTGAACCTTTGTCTAACTAGTTGCAGTGAAACTTAGCTGACATCTCACAGTATGAGCACTCAAAAAAGACAGGCTAAATGCACGAGCTAGCAGTAGAGTTAAAAATACAGACTAAAAATTTAAGCTAGCTTACCAGGAAGACACAGCAGCAGGTAGATTCAATAAGCACACCTGCCTAATATTGTGTAGACCACCATGTCTGTGCAAAACAGCTTTGACTCCACAAGATCTCTGAAGATGTGTTGTGGTATTTGTCACCAGGAGGTTAGTAGTAGGCCTTTTAAGTCCAGTGAGTTGGAAGGTTGTCCTGAATGGACTGAACTTTTTTGTCCAGCTCGTCCCACAAATCAGATTAAGATCTGAGAATTTTTGAGGCCAACTCAATATAACTCTTCAGAACAATTCTATAACATTTCAAAACTATTTTTGCAGTACAGCAGGACATATTGCCCTGCTGAAAGGAGTGATTAGGAAATACACCTTTGCCATCAAGAGGTCTGCACTGTGTATAAGAAGGGATATCCCATATTTCATCCCATAAGAACATCAAACAATGCATGTAATTTTGGAGGTACAGCTGTCTAGCCATTACAATTTGGAAAGTTGTTAAGATCATTGCGCTTACTTCCAACAACTAAATTTGGTCATAAACTTGACATTATTTGCTGTTCAGTATAACCCACATCTTGAGAGCTGCCATTGAACTGGATTTCTCATTTAAATTTGTCATTTTTCTTTAAGAGTGCAATAGATATACATATTTTTCTCATGTTCCTGATACATATTTTTTTGCTTTTCAGATTGTTCCAGGGGATAGAAGGGGATGATGAATTTGATGATTAAAAAAGGTGCCTGTTGCTTGTGGCCTACCATTTTGACTGCCCTTCACCCAGAGCACTTTTTCTATATCTTCCTGCTGTATAGCATCTGTTGCCCAAAGGAAAGCATCCCTTTACTAATTATTTCAACACGCACCATGCCTGTGAATTTGCAGATCAGGGTCATTTTCTTTGTGAAGGACATTTTGGTTAACATAAGCGAGGGCTAACAAGCCAAGTGATGCTTGTTTACTGCATCAGTTATTTCAGTTAATTCAGTTATTTCATATTTGGAAATTAATAGTGTACATCCTGGTTGTTTCTGTTCTCCTTCTGTTTCACTGAAGCAAACAATGCCAAATGGAACTCCTTATTCATTTGTTCATTTGTACAAGGTGAAGACTTGTATATGCTTTATTTCATTATATTCTGTGTCAAAGTCATTCGTATATTGCCACAGTAAATGTACATGTCAACACCAAAGATCTCTGGCTTTTTATGCCTAATATTTTGTGATGTTGATGGACTGACTTCATGCTTCACGAGTGTTATCTTTAGTTAGAAATGCAGTAAACATGCTTTATATAGCCTGGGGTAGTTTTGCAGAGCAGGGGCTTGTTTCATGATTTGTTCTAGATGAACATGCTTGACTAAGTTGAACATACTTTGTAAGAGCGACTCCTAGAATTTCTTAAAGGCTAGATAGGTAGTCAGATAATTACGAGCAAACATTCTCTATAATTGGTCTGAAACAGTGTTTTTCAACCAGTGACAATGCATCATGATAATGACAACATCATCATAATGTCCATCCCTAGGTTGTATTAACAGGGTTTGTGCGAAATGATAACACAGAGTCTCATACACACAATGCTCATTGGGTGTGGGGGGATAGATACAAAGACCTTCCCCTGTCCTCATTGTAGTGGCACATTCAAAAGCACCACGACCTGCTTTTAATCCCTTTGGCTAGAGTTGCTGACATGGGCTAACCCTTTGGAATGGGCCCTCTCACTGCTGCAGCCTCGTGCTGTAGGAGGGTGCAGCCACATCTTTCCCATCCAGCCCGCATGCCTGGAGTGCTAGCCAAATCGCCCTGCAGTCAGCCAGAAGTGTTTACTGCTCACACTACAGAACGAGGTGAGTGTATTTGGATCCACAGAGTGCCTCTTGGAATAGTGGCGCTGTCATGCTTACGTACCGTTGAAGGTTACATCACAAATTAATTTTAAAGGGTTACTAGTCTTACAGATAAAAAAATGAATAAGTTAAATCTTTGAAATTAAGTGCTCTGTAAAGAAGCAGCAATCGAGACTAGCTGTATGGAAAGTTTAAAGCCTCCAAAAAGTTCGCTCATGGAGAGGTTGGAAAAATAAGTGGAATTCCACTTTAAGTTGTGCTTATAATAAGACATTTTAGTTAATCTTATTGAAACGTACACCATTGGCAGTGTTTAGAATGTATGTTAATTTATAAAATAATTTATTTAAAGTTATTGTGAAATAACGCCAACATTTTGATGAGCTCTGCCCTGACTGGTCTTGTTTCTTTGATGTGGGCCTCTGCACTTAAAAGGAAATTTTACGCCCACTTACAGGTTACCATTTAAGGGGTTAACTTGGGTTCCAAGCCATTTGTCAGAAACAGTGATGTTGAATTGACAAATTGTGTTAATCACTTTTCTCTACTTGACAGGTTTGTTTTCACACTTTGGGACCTGTAGAGACTTGGATAGACACTATGATTGAAAGTGACCGAGAGCTGTCAGCTATGGTACAGGAGCTTTGGGACAATGATGTCAATCGCCTGAAGCCTGGGACAGACTATCGCATATCTCTGCAAGTAATAACCCCTCAAAGGTGTCATTTTTTCCAGTGTTAACTTTATAGAAGGCTCCACTTCCTCTTTGGAAACATATTGAAAATGGGTGATTTTTGAATATTTGTTGCATGAATTGCCTGCCACTAAGATTAAGAAGTCAGAGAGACCAAATTATTGTATCTTTTAGCAATCTCACAAGGGGAACCACTATAACTAAAGTTCTTGTTGCTTCTTGTTCAGACTCGCAGAATAATATAAACCTTCATTACTCCCACAAGAATATTAGGTTTCTTAAGATTGTCTGCATAATTTAACAAATTGGTTTGTCCAAGCACAATGGGGACATTGTTCTTGGAGAAATGTTATCTCATCTGTTTCTGGAACCAGTCAGAACCACCTTGATTATTTTCATAGTCTATATTGCACATTGTGGAGGCTTCCAAAGACACTTGATCTAACTAATGAACTTTATGGCTAGAAGTAAATATTCAAGAGCAGATAAAATTAAGATGGGTTGCCATCTTAGCCAATGCTGATTGTCACAAAGGCAATGAATGCAGTACAAAGGGCCATTAACCCAGTCATATTAAGCACAATTGATTGTATAGTTTAAAAGACATTATTGTTTTGCTGTAATCCTCCCTTAAAACTAGTCCTGTCACTAGCTTTAAAATTTGATTGAAAGTTAACTGTTTAAAAATGAGTCTTTCTTTTTGTTCAATTTTTTTTCAACTCTAGGCTTGGGAGGCTGCTTGGCTATCTGTATTCTTAGTTATCATTACTTAGCTAGAACCCTATGACAATTACACTGACATAAAACAATGCTGTTGTGTACCTGCATCACGTGGAGTTAAACAAAGCTTGCATTTGTCTGGAGATTGTGTGAGCATTAGCTACTTGTCTAACAAATAAGGAAACATTGCTTTGCCAACCTCTACACATATTAGAGTTATACATATTTCAGTGAGAATGCCTGTTAGTATTTAATTGCCTCAACCAAACTGATCAGCGTCACATTGTGCTTGTTGCTTATTTCTCAGCTAGCTTAGAGACTTCACCACCACCATCACCAGTACCTTGTTTCACTCAAATATATACTGGAATGAAGAAGGAAAAGGTTTATAATTCACACTGACTGGAATAGGCAAAACTAATACCAGTGAACTGGCTGTAGCGAGCTCCTCTGCCTCTCCTCTTTTTCACAGGGCAAAGCTGGTAACTTGTCCGTCATGAACGATGGTAATGATGCAGCTGGCTTCCCTTTGTTCACATACGTCGATGAAACCATTTTCAAAAAAGAGACATTCTTGGGTAAAATGAAGAAAATGTCTTCTACTTTTTTCATCTTCTTTGTCTCTTCTACTTCTCCTTCATCTCCTCTTTCTTCCTTTTCTTATTCTTCTCCTTAAAAAAAATGAAGCCTATCATGTAAAACCGGTAAATATGTGATCAGAACATTTATTAGTGCAGTGTGGTGGATAATGTGTCTTTCATTTTGAAGAATACTGTTGCAGATAATGATGGAGAAACAAAAATATTGTAGTAACAAATCCCACCTTTTCAGCTTTTATTTCACTTCTGGACAATTATGAGAGTGATGCTGGTGAGCCAGAAGTTGTGACTCCAGAGGAGGAGGCAGAGAATCACAAGTTTCTGGACTCCATTGTGAGGACTCCTGCAATGAAGGTGATACACGGCCTGACAGGGGCTGGTGGCCAAAACAGGGAGCTTTTTGTTATATTTTATTAGCTATTAAACGAGGATTTCATTTATTTTTAGTGGGGGTGATAGGAATCAGGTGTCAGATGCATCCATTAAATTGTTTTGCATTGCTTGGAGTCTAAGACATTGCTTTATGATTGTTTTAAGATCAAAGCATTTTTAAAGTGGCTAATAAGTATCATAAGCTTATTGTGCTTAAATCATACACTTGCCTCAGACTGAGTATTACATTATCCTGAATAGATTTTTGCTGAATTACCCCGATATTATTTACCATTTTTGTCATTGTTGTCTTATTCTTGAACAAATCTTTTTACTTGAGTTACAAATGTAAGAAAAATTCATGTTCAGTAATATGCCAGTCTAAACTGCTTGCCACAGAAAGCTGCTTTTGAAACCTTGATTTGTCGTGTATTTGTTGATTTAATTTGTTTCAGATTGTCCATAAATATTTAGTGGACAAAAAGCTTTCTCCGGAGGACATGGCTGAGTTCAAAAAGCAGCTGTACCGCATCTGGTTCGAGTTGTACGCCAGGAGAGGATCTAGCAGGTACGTGCAAAAACCTGCATGTCTATCAGATGCTACTTACAGTGATGGGTAGGTAATTTTTAATTTATCACCAAGATCCTCGTTTGGTCCTCACAGCTGTAGCAATGCTCAGGATACACTCCTGATGTCCTCCAGAAGTTTCAAAGATTTTGTATTATGAAGGTTTTAATGCATATTTACTGTTCATTTACTGAATTAACAGAAAAATCCTAGTTATTCTTCCACATCTACTGCAAATCTCAGTGCACTAAAATAAAAGTTACGTTCTGTCTAGAGGATATGTATCTGTTTTCACCAAGAAAATCATCAAAACACAATTTTAGCTGAGGGATGTTCAGACTTTTGCATATAAATGAATGATTGTCATGGAAAACTTCTGAAGGTGCTTTCTTCTATTGTGTTAATCACAGAAGTATAAAACTCTGGCCTCACAACAATTTGATTTGAAACAATTCAGTTAAGAAATCTCCATCATTTATTTGTTTTGGTATGACTGTAATATACTTTTTAAATGTACCGAAAACATAAAAGTGACTGAAGCACTTATTTCCAGAGTAGTCAAGTATAAATGTGACCTTTAAAAATAACTTTTAAAAAATGGTTATGAATAGTTATAGTTTTTTTTTTGATAGTGAAACATCACAACAGCCTAAATTCTTGTGTTCTCCTCTCTCTCTATTCTAGACCAGATTCTTCAGGGTTTGAGCATGTCTTTGTGGGTGAAACTAGAGGTGGGCGTACTGTCATTGGTTTCCACAACTGGATTCAGCTGTATTTGCAGGAGAAGCTTGGACATATTGACTACAAAGGATACAGCATGAACGCAAACTCCCCTCAGGTAGGCTTCTAGAGGCTAGAGGACAGCTCAAAGACACTGCATTAGTAGTTATGAGACATTTAGATCTTCTTGGCTACAGCTACACAGATATTAATGTTTTGCCTCATTAAGCTGATTCAACTCATCAAGTAATTAGGAGTTCTACTTGGCAGCTTGATACCCCTGTTGTAAACAGTAGTTTCATTGCCTCAGTATTTGCACCTGTATCATCCTGGGACAACATTATAGCACACTTTCCTTCTGTGATATATTTCCTTCTGTGCTGTGATGTAGAGAACACTGCCAAGATTTATTTCAGGGAGGGTTTCTGAGATAGCTGCACAGTCTTGTTATATGAGAGGAGGGGGGGGCGGGATACTGGAAATATTTTAGGTAATACTGCTTACTGGTGCACTATAATGTAATAAAAAACCAGAAGATGATTGAAAAGTGGGCAAAGGACATTATATTTGAAAGGCTCATCACAGAAACACAATGTTTTTTCATGTTAGCTGAAATCCTAAAATCACATTTGCCTTTCACGCTTTCAGTGCTGTTAGCCAAAATCATGATTAAAATAGTTAACGTTAATGAGTCATTAATGGCATTTATACACCCATATACAATATTGTGCTTTGTAATTTATTTATTTCCTAGAAGTCCACTTATGATGTTTATGTGGTTTTATGTACCAACAGTCATATTTAATTTGATCTAAACAAAGACCGATATGAGTAAATGACAACTTTTCTAATTGGCTGCCCTGTCTACTTCAAAGAGCAATCTGGGGTGAAATACCTCTTAGAGCATTATCATGATATCATTGTCATTATCAGTGCTTTTAAGCATATAGATGAATAGATGTTAAAACATTGGATTTTGTGAAATCATGTAAACAGTGAATTATAAATAGGGTTTTTTGGTGCTTCATTTCCATATATGGATGGGGAGTGAACAGTGTGTTTTGACTTTTCCGGAGCGCGCAGATCATCTCTCTCTCTTGCTCTCTCTCCCTTTCTCTGTCTCTCTCTCGTTTGTGCGATCATCTCTCTCTGTATCTCTCTCTCTCTCTTTCTGCCTGTCTCTCTCTCTCTCGCTCTCTATCTCTCTCTCGCTCTCTTTCTCTCTGTCTCTCTCTCGCTGTCTCTGTATTTCTCTCTCTTTCTCTCTGTTTCTCTTTCTCTTTCTCTCTCTCTCTCTCTCTCACACTCTCTTATTCTCTGTCTCTCTGACTTTTCCGTATTTAATATATACATTTTCTTTAAGGGTAATGTAATGTTCAGAATGAAATTAAAGAGATCTGGGAGAACATTTTTAGGCATATTTATGGTTTACACTATAAAACCAGGCATTGGGATCATTTGGGGGGGGGGGCATTTTAATCTAGATTAATCTCAAGATTCACGTGAGATTAATCTAGCTTAAAAAATTTTATC
>JBBPCW010274174.1:0-11460 GCA_037974425.1 Phenacogrammus interruptus
GCCGATTCTGATTACCGATATTTTTGTAAGTGTGATCGGCCGATATCGATTTTTCTGATACCAATTTTTTCCCCAGATAACAGAAAATTAGAGCTGCTGGGTTTCAACTTTTTTAATGTAACGTTGTAGTTACTTTCCCCGTTTACTGGTTACTTTTATAATAGTGACATATGATAGTGGCAACCCTACAGCAAATACAAACAAGCTTTTTTTTTTCATAACAAAATTTCTTTACAAATTTAAATAAATAAAATGTAATATAGGCAAATAAATCAACCCCCCAAAAAAAGATCGGCTTGAAATCGGCAATACGTGTGAGTGATTGGCCGTTTGCCGATCAGGCCAAAAATCGCCCGTTTCTGATCACTGGCCGATCAATCAGTGCATCCCTAATACTTATGTAATATCTCAATCCATCAATTAGTTACACAACATGTCCAATATTAATAAAGTAGTAGTAACATTAGTATAGAGGTAGCTAACTTTGCTAGCTAATTTGCTAGCTTCGGCCTTTCTCATTTCTCCACACAACTGATCCACCTAATCAGTTTATAAGCATCTTCTGGGCTGAGGAGAGCATTTTAGAGCAGGGAAGCAATAAAATGTGCAGGCAGAAGGGGCTCCAGGACCAATTTTGGAAACGTGTTTGGTAACTCTGTGGTAAACATTCACAGATTTGCACTTTGAGGAATGTGCTCTAAAGTTCATCAGTAAAAACAGACCCTCTTTTGTACCCACCTACACACACAATCATCTCGCAAATCAGGTTTAGAAGCTGTAGTTTTAGTCAGCACACAAAGGTATGGAATTCAGGTTTAGAGACAGTAAACTCCTGAAGTGTTTACTTTGACTAGAAGGCTGTTCAGGGGGTTTGTGTAGAAGTATTAATGAGGTAAGAATGATGTCTGTGTACGCATGAATGGGTTAAACTCGACGTTCAATAAACAACAGTGTAATCAAGCAGGGAAAAGATAATCTCCACTGTAAACTTCCTGTTGCTGAGAGACCCTCGGAGTAACATTCCACTGCCCCTTCACTCCTCCCCTAAACAGCCTGCTTAATGCTGGACATGTGTAAACAATAGACTCTTTCTTCGGCTTTTCTTTATTATGGCTATATAACACCCTTGTTAACCAACGATGTAAGATGCCAAAGCGTTAGTAATACGGCAACAGAACATGGACTTACCTTCACATTTCTCACTTGCACCACTTTGTCCTCCACCTGAACAGCTATCCTCCCTCCATCTGCACTCTCCCTGTGGAAGACAACATGCAATGACTGACAGAAACAAATACAGTAAATCTTACCTTAAAATAACATAAGGTTATTTTCTTTCATATTGAACTGATTCATTTAGAATTTTCCACCCAGTGTTGTGGTCTCCAGTTTCACCCACTAGCTAAGACTCCCCATCACATGATACCCCCCAAACTGAGAGTTAAGGCCATCATGTGCTTCCTGCCAGTCACATGAAGCCAACAGCCACATTTTGAGCTGCTGTTTATCATGTTTGGCTATGTCTTTGAACAGATGCCCATGCTTGGACTAAGTAGTGGGGGAGAGGGGGAGAGGGAGGGTCTTCCTTCCCACCAAGATAGGCCAACTGTTCTCTCTAGTACACTCTGCTAAGGATGGCTGTGGCACCACAGAGGATCGAACTCTTGATTTTTAAATGGTAGGGCCAACATTTAGATAGGCTAGTTATGCCACTCAGAAGCCCAGGCGAGTTTAACATACTAGAAAACGAATAAAAAGTATAAAATGTGCCAGGCCAGTGCAACTTTAGTGCAGGCCACACTGCGTTCAAATGTGCAGAAGTGTGTTTTCTGTAGAGGATGTGCCCCTATTTTACTCTGAAAACCAACTAAATGACATCTGACAAATACACAAATCTGTATTTGTTATACAGACAAAAGCTGTACACAGCAGCCACAATCTTTTTTTCAGGAAACTATCATCACTCTCAGCACAAAAGAATGTCATTTATAGTTTGAAATCGACTGATGATTTTTGCAGACAGTAAAAACAAAAAAGTAATAAAGTCTACGTAATAAAAAAGTCCATGTAATTATACTGTACAGCATCAACCATTACATAATACACTAAAAGAAAATACCGGTACGTCTTATTTTAAAAAGTTATCATTTCATAAGGTCTCTTTGGTGATCTTATCCAGACACAGACTCGACTCATAACAATGAGGCTGTGAGGAAAATCAGAGGCCATGAGGCTCTCAGAGCGTGCTCTCCATCTGCACTCCACACTGCAGAGTAGGTCAAACAAAAAAAGCAAAACTTCATGAGCTGCACAGCTGACAGAAAGGAGACATATGCGAGTGCGTGTTTGTTTGAGAAAAAGAGAGGAGAGAGGAGTCGAGACAGCTGTGTGTGCACTCCAGCTGCTGAGTTCGGATAAAACTGATGCAAGAGGGTGAAATCTGAGGATGGGGCTGAGCTGTGTGAATCTGAACTTTGAGCAGCGTGAATAAGTCTGAATTAAAATTTGTCTAAGAGTCTTTTGGCTCCACAGCAGTGCTGCCATTAGCTGGGGTGCCATTAACTTGGTGTGCTAGCCTTGGCTCTGGACAAGGGGGATCCACAAAGTAGCTTCTTTTAGTTTTTATGTGTTTTTTTCCCTCGTATTAAGTCAATAAGAAAAAAATCAGGAAAACGGGCTTTGATAAGTTCACAGTAGGTAAGGGTGGGGACCTGCTTACTTAAAAAGCCCAACTAAATCTGAAAGAGAAATAGTAAAACTTCCCACGGTCAGTAGTAAGAATCTGCATTAAGGTCAAGCATGACGTCATGTGAAAATCAGATGCATAAAAAATTGAAGGACAAGGAAGGAGACAGAGCATGAAAGAGCATATATCCTTACTAAAAACAGAGGAGCAACAAAACATCTAAACAAAGCTTGTATTACTGTCCCAGACCTATAAATCTGACATGACAGTAAGATGGGTTTCCTGCTACAACATGTACAAACAGTTGCTTTGGTGTCCCACAAGTTTGTCTATCTTAAAAGCTGTTTTGAATGTTTTCCTTTCCTGATCAAAATGAATGACATCTTCTCTGTATTTCACTCTTACATACAGAATGATAGGGTAGGTGGAAGCCTCTTAGGACCTCCGGATGTAAAGACCCAACACAGACTTTGTAGTACCACACAGACTTCTGATTCTGCCAACCCCAAAATCAGGCCCTGCCCAAAACCTCAGCAGTCTGTCTGCTAGCCTCAGAAACTGCCGGCCAGGAAAAAGAGGATTGAAAACAAGGTCATGATGGGCAAATTTGTTTTGAGGAAAGTACACATTACTTGGTTTATGCCATAAAGTGGGGCCCCTTTTTTCCCTCTCTGTGTTTGCTGATAGTACAAGCATGCTGGTGAATGAGGCATGACGCCACATGACAAAGAAAACTGAAAGAAAGAGGAACAAACTGCAGTAGAATTTACTATAAAATGAATGATTTATTATATAAATAGTAATATATAGTAATATAGTAATATAAAATGAAGCTCACAACAAAGACATCTCCATTCATAGAACAGCAACAGCATCCTCTGAGCTCATCTATTGTTGTGCATGTTTTGTGGGGCTGTTTAAATGTCAAGGCCGGAGAGACAGCCATGCCGGACAGGCCAAGCTGATCCAGTGAGCAAGTCTTTGTGCCTCGATCCGTTCCGATTTTCTTTACCTCCTGTACCCCACCCTCTTCAGCACCCCACTCACTCTGACCCCAACATACTGTTGTAATTTGGCTGGTGGGTGGGGCAGAGACTTTTCATGGGGCACACTACTACTAGAGCAGCATTTGGCTGCCCCAAGTCTGGCTTTGATTGGGCAGCTGAAGCAAAACACTTATAGTTTTCCATGAGTTATTAACACAGCGTGCAATGCTCCTGCATAAAACAAGAAAGTGTAAACTGTCTATTTTTCATATGTGAATACACTCCAGAACACTGTCTGAACAGCATGAAAATGTTTTCTGCATCTCAGGGGCACCTCAGTGGTGCCTCTATAAGTCCTGGGAATCAAACCCATCAGCTTCTAATCACAGGGGCAACTCCCTAACCACTAGGACAACAAGACAGTTTCCACTGCACATGTCTGATGATTTTGGGGATGTGAAAGTGAACCAGTTGTCAGGCTTGAATACATCACAGAATGAACAATGTGAATTCTTCCTCTGCATTTAACTCATTTAACCAAGTGAACACAGCACCCAGGGAGCAGTGTGTGGGGACGGTACCTTCCTCAAGGTAGTGGTGGCACTGCCAGTCCTGGGATTCCAGCCCATGACCATCTGATTGCAGGGGCAACACCCTAACCACTAGGCCACCGGCTGCACCGGTTGAATGCCAACACTGAGTTACACCATTTACCCTTTAACCCCCTGCAGGCCTACTGATAATAAATACCATGCAAAGGTGTTCAATGCAAAAACAAAAAAACAGAATTATGCCATTCAGCCAGTCCATCACTGTACAGAGGACTGACCACAACAGTCCCAACTACTCTGGTTTGCAAGGGAGGTGCACCACAACTGACAAGACAAGAAACCGAGTCGTGTGTTGGGTTAGAGGTGTTTGGAGCTGTCCAATTCCCAAACATAGCAACACCACCAACAGCTGACAGCTCTCTCAGTTCCTCAGAGCCCAGAACAGACGACACACAACACAACACCCATAATCAGGTTATTTACTTATTTTAGCACGACTTTCCTTACCTGGAGTTTAAAGGGCGAACTCGAATCGCGACCTTCACGTTTGCCATTCGTTTGAAAAAGCACAGCTGAAGTCAAACTGAAGGTAATTTGAGTCCATAGAAGACGTTCACATCGCATTTCATGATCTCTTTATTCCGGTAAAAACCCGAAGAGACCGTCACATTCATCCCGCTCGGACACACCGCACAGCACGCGCCAGAACGAGCAGAAACTTCCTGCAGTCGCGAGCGGAGAGGAGGAGGAGCCGCGGAGGGAGGGGTGGAACAGGGGGAGGAGAGGAGGAAAAGAGGAGTGGAGGAGCAGATGAGGAAGAGGAGGAAGAGGGTGGTGAAGAAAAGGAGATGCCGAGAAGGAGGAGGGATGAAGAAGAGGAGGAGGGGATGAAGAAGAGATGATAAAGAGGTGGAGGAGGCTGAGGAAGCGGAGGAGGAAGAAGAAAAGAGGGAAAGGCCCTTTTTGGTTTCAGAACTCCTCAGAGCTGTTCTCTCCTCCTCTAAACAAAGTCATGCTGCTTCACACTCACTGCACACGCCTTTAGATCTCAGTTAGTGTTGTTTGTGCTGGGTAGTGTTATAAAATTTAGCATTACAAAATTCCCCCAATTCATTGTTGTATCAGATGATATTTAAAGTTTTCGCTGTCTCTCTGCTTGATACGAGAGCGGCTAGGTTCCGTTTCTCTGAGCATTTAACGTTATGAAAAATATGCTAGCAAACAACAGTGTCACTATTTCATAGCATCCTAATTGCTCTGGCCACAAGCTAATTCCATGCTTACACATTAGCCATAAGCTTACATGTTTGTCATGATATACCGTAATACAATATATACTATATGGGCAAGGCCCCCTACTTTCAGTGAAGGGTAACCTTAATGCTTCAGCATACCAAGACATTTTGGCCATGCTTTCAATCATGTGGACACAGTTTGGGGAAGAAACCTTTCTATTCCAGCACGACTGTGCCCCAGTGCACAAAGCAAGCTCCCTAAAGACATGACGGTATGAGTCTGGTGTGGAAGAACTTAACTGGCCCACACGGAGCCCTGACCTCAAGCAACACCTGGAACGAACTGGAACGGAGATGGTGGGCTATTTCTTCTCATCCAACATCAGTGTCTGACCTCATAAATGCTCTACAGAATGAATGGGCAAACGTTCTTCACAGAAACACTCGAAGATCTTCCAAGAAGAGTGGAAGCTGTTCCAGCTGCAAAGGGGGACCAACTCCACATTAAAGTCAGTATCCTTGAATAGAATGTCATTAAAGTCTTGGTGTAATGGTGTAAAGGATTCCCAATACTTTTGTCCACATAATGTATATTATACAATTATCTCTATAAAGTTTGAGCTTAATGGGGTTATAAACCTGGCAATAACACTAATATACTGTATGTATTGTAGATGTTTAACATGTAATTGGTGCAAAAAAAACAATTACATAAGAAACACTTATATACCAAATTTATTTCTTAATTTTCACATTAAACATACAGTTTAAAACCAACCAATAAGATGTCCAACATGAACCAACAATTTGTTAAAAAATTGCACCCAAAAGCATTCAGAGCAACAAATTGCCCACAAACAGATGCAAGCATACATTTAGAGCAGCAATTAGAAAATATGGTTAAAACAATCATGAATACTAAAGAAATATGAAAGATAACATGATGTACATCTCTGCAACAATATGCCACTTTAGGTCTACATATGGCATGAACTGGTTTATAAAACTACTGACTTTCTGATGCATGAAAAAAAAGCTGCATAGATTTCCAAGCAACAATATTACCTGGATTCTCTGCACAGCCCAGGTAAGCATTATCCAAATACAAAGGTTTGCATTGCATTGCATATTCTTGAACAGCATTTCCCTCCAAAATAGTCTTTCCCTCTTATTTTTTCCACAATAGCCCTGATAGTTATCTAAAGGAAACACAGATTTGTAAAGTAATTTTACTGTTTTGAAGTCCATTTCTATACTTTCATACAGCTATAATGTTACCAGTTAGACTGCTGTACACTCCACTGTGACAGAGTACCACAGCCAGACATGCCTGCTTGAAGCAAGGCCAGATACAAGACAACACTTATTTTGCAAGGCTTACATGACATCTTAAGGCTTGGCCCAATAAGGACATTAAAAACAAATCATGTAATTTTTGGCACAGAACAGTGCATCTGAAGTATCAAATACTTGCATGTGAACTAAGTGCTTTGAAAGTGGCCTCTTCTTTTTTATGCAAGTGTTTTGTCAGGATTTATCACTCAGTGTAGGTGGCTCCCTCTGCTGGTTATGGTGAGACTTGAAGTATGTTGCTATGTTGAACTGAAGGCACTGGTGAAGCAGAGCTCAAGGAAAGCTTCTGAAACTTCTCAATGGATTCCTATGGTAAAAACAGAGAGAAAAGACGGTTCATTATTATTTGGTGACTAGCTCTGTGTGACATGAGTGATGCCATTTTAACAGACAGCGTAATTGGAAATTCTGGATGACTGCTAGTGTTCTATAGACATTTACACAAATCTTGTGTGGTCCCTTCTGCTGTGGGAATGGTATATTGTTTAACATGTATGTATTTAATTTACCTGTGAATGGGTGTGTGTGAGAGAAAGTTTAAAACAAGAAGTTCAGCCCAACGACTCTATGGTCAAGCTCTGACAGAAACATCAGAACTTAACTACAGCTTTGGTCTATACAGGTTTGTGGCTGTGAAGCCACACGAGCATCATGCAGTCCAACAGGATTCCTGCCATCAACTCAGTCCTCTATACTTCATTTCAATGCTTTTAAATCTTAAACCTCACCCTTTGTTGAGCCTGAACAGGAATCACACACTTTAAACTTTTGTACCATGAAGTCACGTACCATCCAGTCATCAAATAGTAATCAATCTTTATTAGACCATTTCAAATTTTTAGTTTAGATACTATTTAGTTAGCTTAAATATTATTATAATATCTCGAATGAGGGTGGGAGCAATGAATGAGAAACAAAAAACCCAGAGTAGAAGTAGTTTGAGTGAATACAGAATACACTGATCAATACTCTAATCCACTCGTACTCTAAACATATTTCAAATAATATTAGTTGTTTTAATTCTGGATGTGTGTATGTATGAAACCATTACCGCTGGCCAGGATAACTCAGGTAGTTTTATCCAGCGACTGCGTACTTCATCCTCCGCTAGTAGTCCTTTATCTATGAGCAGCGTAATCAGGAGCAGGTAGTTACACCTCTGTAAAGGCAGATACAAAAAGGATCATTCAGGGTGCTGGGCAGTTACCACATGTCTAGGATGCAGACATGACTATGTTTGATGTATCTAAAGTGTTCTCTACTGTGATAGGTGGTCACCTGCATGTCACTTGCATGGAGAATGGTAGCGAGTGCAGATTCGCTGAGGAGAAGGTGCAATGGTGCAGGAGCAGTGCGAGCCCACAGAAGAACAAACTCCTCCATCAGAGCCCGAACATCAACTGTTCTCTTGTTGTTTTCGATTGAAGACACCAAAGGCAATTCTCCTGATACTGTAGAGACACAAAAACACATACAAATATTAAACGAGGACAATAGGTTGCTTCTGAGCCACTTTATTAACACCTTTATTCCACCGCTAAACGTAATCACCTAGTTTGAAGGCCAGTAGGACAGTACAACGCAGCAGCATCTGCTCCGCTACTGAGGAAAGGAACTGCAGAGAGATCACAAGTAATGAGGATATGTAGGTCAAGAATAGTTATTTTGTATAATCGAGGAAATGTGAAAAAGTACAATGTACTTTTCTGCATCTCAGGGTCTGTCCCACTTTATCAAGCAAACAGCCAATTTGCTGAACTGTGAAAACCTCTTCTTCAGTCCTGGGTCCTACTGCAATGCTCAGCACTTCCTAAAACATTACAAAATAGTAAACAAATGTCTTAATAATCCAAGGACAATAAAAAGCTCTGTATGCAAGAGTTTATTATTTAAAGAACAATGCAATAACTTGCATAACAGAAAAAATTGTAGGCATCTGTGACGGTCTGTTTCTGTTTTTTGGTTCTGATTTTGTTCGTGTTTTTGGGGCTTTTATTTTGACATTCTTGTTTGTTTGGTTCTGATGTCACGTGTTCCTGAGTTCTCACCTGTTTGTGTTTTGCCCTTGATTTCTGTATGTATTTAAGTTCTGTTTGTGTTGGCCTTCGCCATCAGTCCATCGCCTCATTTTTCGTAAACGTTTGTTCCTGAGCCTAGTTCTAGTTTTCTGGTGGCCCTCGTGCCCGTTTTCTGTTCTCTGTTTTCTTTAATAAAGTCATATCAGCATGGATCCCTGCTTCCCTGCCTGTTCCCTTTCCCCCCGAGGAAGCTCACGGCTGAGGGGGCTAGCATCATTCCTATGATCATTAGTCATTCTAGATCAGAGAAAAGCACAAGCCTGTTGAATATAATTGTAACTGTATATAATAACTCCTTGGTTTGATGAATTTTGCAGAGGACGCTGCATCATTTTTCTCTTTGGGCCATATCCCATTTAGTCAAAATAACACCATATAACCATTTCCTGTGTATAATTCAGCATAGGTTCATTCTCCCCTGTTCCCCCAAATATGCAATATGTTGCAGCCCAGCACCTGAAATGGGTTGTTTTATATAATTATACAAAGTCACAATCCCATACTTGCATTTCTCAGTCATACCTTTAACTCAATGATGACATTAGATGACAGAGGAGCTTTGTGGGAACAGTCCAGAGGGCATGATGAAGCAGTATCCTGCACTGAGGAACTCTTCTGCGTCTGCAGACTCTTGCCTGTTCCCTCTGCATCCACAGACTCTGTACTGGGAGGGCCTGGCACACTCTTCATCACACGCTCAAAACTGCTTTTCCACTCCCTCTTTATCAGAGCTGAGTAAAAACACAAGCACAAAGTAAAAACACCTTCCTAAGCCAATCAGTAATAAACTGCAGAGTACCTGTTTCAGTACCTGTGATATTGGAGGAGAGCCAGCTGCAGGCTTTCTCTGTGGCCAGGCGGGTGGTGATGCTTTCAGCTGTTGTCAGTACCTGTAACAGACACTAGTTATGTCTTAGAGCCTTGATTCTAGCAAGCACATCTGCATTTGTGACCTGATCTGGCAAAATGAACGACAGTGACCCAAAATTCAAAATAGAGGCTTTGGGATCATTAAAAGGATGAGAAAATAAGAATTAAAATGATATCTTGGTCAAACATGTATCTTAAACTGTTGTCAAGTTATAATCGTTTGAATTATTGTAGCACAGTAGCAAAAACCAAGAAAATCGCATTTAAAGTTTTTTTTGTTGATATCTTTAACAATCCATAGCATCCAAAGAGATGCACCCAGAATTCAACCACAACGTTCTACTACAGGCTTTTAGACACTTAGAAAAAATATACTAAATCAGACTGAAACTTCAATTATTTCAAAAATATTTATTAAATACTTAAAGATTTGAGAGCTTAAATAGCCATTTAAGCACATTAACAATTATTTCCATGATGAAACAGATTAATTTTGAAGATCTTTTCTTTCATATAAGACCGAAAAAAAAAATCAACATAACATAACAATCAACATTTTTCAACATAATCGGTCCGTATCTAAATGCAGACTTCCAACTCATTACGGCAGATGGGGTCCCATTTACAAACTATGTGTGAGGCTACTTACAGTTTGAGATGTCTCCTCAGGCAGAAGGACCCTGACAGCTCTGGGAGCATTCTCATTGCAAAATCTAGTAAAAAAAAAACACACACACACACAGACACACACACACACACACATTTTTATTAACTAGCTAAACATTCCGGCTTTGTGAAACATACCTCAAACAAATGAAACAACTCATTTTAATTAATGAAATTACTTCAATCAGTACTGTCAGCCGTTCTAGATGTTAAGTGTATTTTATTTTTATTTATTGTTTTTTTGTATTGTAGTTCAAAGTGTGAAGCTTATTGTGCTTATTGGTTAATCTTGTAACATTAAAACACTAATGTTCAAAATGTTTAAAATGATTTCTTTGAATAAATAAAATTCACAAGCAGCACATTAGCCTAGATTTTATACATGGCATGAGTGTTAAAGGCTGCTGACCCCTGAGCTAGACCAAAGGGTGAGGACAGAAAACTCAAAGCAATATGCTTTGAAACACAGGAAATCATAAATGGGTGTGAACAGGAATCAGTGGTTGGTAAAACTGTAAGAAATGGGCTAAATGAAATGGAATTCACATCCGGAAAAGAAAAATGAAAACAAGCACTAACCTAAACAGAAGAACAAAGGTCACAGTCGTCTAAAGAGAAGCAATCAAGTAATGTGGACAACTAGATGAAAGTAGTGTTCAGTGATGAATCATGAATCTGCATGGGCCACGGATAGAAAATGATTTGGTGAAGTAGTCCTTTTTAGATTAACGCATCTCGCCTCAGAGCAAACAGTCCGAACCAAAATATTATTGAAACTCTAGGGTGGAAAAGAAAAGAAAAAAAGAGCGCTCCATCCTGCAAAGCTAATCTGTGACCTGCTATTCCAAAAAAATTTGGTACTTGTGCATTAGCTAGAACTGCATTTTTTTAATGATTCCTTATTTATTTCCTCCACACGGAGTGCTTCCATACATTTTCTTCTACTTAATCTGGAAAAACATTTACATTTACATTTACATTTATGGCATTTAGCTGACGCTCTTATCCAGAGCGACGTACAACAGTGCTTACGAA
>JBBPCW010274183.1:0-10000 GCA_037974425.1 Phenacogrammus interruptus
CACACACACACACACACACACACACACACACACACACACACACACACACACACACACACACACACACACACACGTCTTTGCCTGTCATGTCACATCAGCTCTCCAGTTACTGCACTAAGACAACACTTACAGTAGATATGTGCATATACTGTATACTCATATCATAGAATTCATAAAACCATACGATATATGCATGTATGGACACACAAACAATAGCAGACAATGCTGGACAGTGATCAGCAAACCAACAATGAAACGTGGAAACCTAGGGTTCCCCTTGGGAGCCTCAACTATAACAAGAATGTCCTAGCTGCACAAACAAGAGCAAGAGTGAGAAGCTAAAAATGTTGCTTGAGCTGGAACCATTCACTGTAATTATAATATAAATGCTATGTCTCATAGACAAAAGTTATGTGGACACCTGACCATCACATTTGCCATTGTAACACAATTGCTGTTGTAATACATACAAAATGTGTTCAGTTGGGATGGGGTCAGGCCTCTGTACATGCCACTGGAGTTCCTTCACACCAAACCATGTTTTTACGGACCTTTTTGTGCACAACGGCAGAGTCATGCTGGAACAGGAAAGGGATTGCACCAGACTGTTGGAACTGCACAGAAGAATGTAACAGTCCTTTGTATGATGTTACATTAACGTAGCTCTTCTCTGGAACTAAGCTGAGCTGAGCTCAAATCCTGAGAAACAGATTCAGACCATTATTCCTCCTCCACCAAAACTTTTCTGTTGACACTATGCATTCCAGATACATTACTCAAAATGGCAGATACTGAAACATGATTCTCTACACCAGCCTGTGTGCACACAATGTTTTCCCACTTCATTAGGCAACAAAGGATACCCACTACAGTCTTCAGTAATTGTAATTAACCAGATGCAGTGAGTCTGGGTGGTCTAGAGCTTTGTGGCTGAGCTGTCATTGCCCCAAGATGCTTCAGTTTCTCAATACTGGTATTTAAAGTTGGGAAGAGCAGATTGAAGGAAATTTTTCTATTTTTGAGTTGGGGTTTATTTATGACAGCAACGGATGTTTTGCAGTTGGGTAATTAATAACTATGAGAATCTCACAAATATGAATCAGCTGCTTTCTTTTACCAAACTACTGTATGTCCTTCTTAGAAACAAGGTAAACAAGGTGGATGGTGATTCAGTAGTCAGTGATAATGGCTATGTGTGTGAGATTTTCATGGTGAGTTGTTGATAGGCTGAACGCAACACTAGCCTGTCCAGACAGGCAAAGATTGAATGTCTCATCTATCTGATGTCAGTTCAGCCTGAGGGAGAGCAGACTGGGCTGTTTGATGTGGTCTTGGCTAATAACGATCTCAGCCTTAACACCCCTCTCCAGCCCTGTAATTCCAAAACCAACACTAACTCACAGAGCAGATACTGCAATGATTTTGCTGGACTGACTCTATGTACTATCACCAAAGTTGTAAAACTGACCTGGTTTGGCAGGTCTGTGAATAAGTGTTTGTACCAGGTGAATGATGAACGATGGCTGGTCAGGAGGATTTACACGACAATAAAACATCAGATCTTCAGCTGTCATGGAGACCTGTGGAAGACTGCTATCTAATACAAATTTAGTAGAATAATGCACAGTGAGCCAAACAATTAGAGGCAGGAACATACTGGGGGAGTGAAAGCTGCATGAAGAGGAGACTAATGTAAAAAAACAGAGAATGAGTGTGTTAAGCAAATGCTTTTTAAATGAAAGTCAGGATCTGGATATCCAGAAAGAGGTTTAAAGGGCTTTGGCATGTGTGAAGTCGTGGGATTTGTTTGGGCACATGCATGAAATTGACGTGTTCTAGCATGTAAGCTGTCATATACATCCACTTCTGTTTGGCTGCATGCCTGTTGGGATGCTCCTGTATTTGATGTTGCTGTTCTACCTCTAAGCAAAGAAAAATGGGGGTTTACTTGGTCTACTAAACTCATCCACCAACCCCCTTTTTTAACAGTACCCCTAGCACTCTACCCCACCCCCTATTCCCCTTCCAGCACCCAGGCCGGCCTTTGAAGTGTGTTTGTTCAATGATCGTGCTGGGTGCTAGTCAGTTGTAATAGGAGTTCAGGGACAGGGAGGACTGAGCGAATGGATTTTACCGGACAAATATGGTCCCCTGTTGTGAGTGAGTGAAGGAAGGCCGCTTCACTGCTGTGACAGCTCCCCTACTACCCATGCAAGGAGAATGCGCATGTGGATTGATTCCACCTGGTAACGTGAAACATGTTTTGTGTTATTTTTACTAAGGCTAGGCCCTATGATAAAAAATCTATCATTTTGTGTCATTATATTTAGTTTTTCAGGCATTTACAGCAAGACAACCCTGACTCCACAAGATCACAGAGTGTGTGCTGTGGTATCTGCCACCAAGATGTTAACAGTAGATCCTATAGGTCCTGTAAATTGTGAGATGTTGCCTCCAGACCAGTTTGTCCAGCATGTCACAGACTGAGATCTGAGGAATTTAGAGACCTTAAATTCTAGGTAATGCTCCACAAACAGCTTTTGTAATGTGACAGGGTGAATTGTCCTGCTGAAAGAGGCCACTGCCGTTAGGCAACACTGTTTGTATTTGGTCCACAACAGTGTTTTACTAACTGAGATGTTTTTTTCCCCATGTAGGTGACACACATGCTCCCAGTCGTCCGTATGATATAAAAGAAAGCGTGGCCTTTATCTTATATTGTCCGGCGTCCATTTCTCATGTTCACATGCTCATTGTACATGATTTTGGTGGTGGACAGGTGTCAGCATGGGCACTCTGACTGGTTTGTGAATACACAGCCACATTCACAGCAACCTGAAATGCACTGTATTCTGACACTTTACTATTATAGCCAGCATAAACATTTTGAGCAATTTGTGCAACAGTAGCTCTTTTGTTCTTCTCCTATGCAGTTGTTCTGTTCACTTCAAGTGACTGTAATTCACTTCACTTATCAGCCATTTTAATGCTGTGGCTAGTCTGTGTACACTGGCTGTCCCTTATTGGTGTAAATCTGCTTTCAGTGATGCATCCAGTTGTACAGAAACTATGACAATATCCATGATGTATTCAGAAAAGCGGATCCTGATGTACTTTATCATTATTGCCAACCCATAATTTTACTCTACAGGAGGTAAAGGGTTTTCAGTTAACAGAGCGTGTCCACTGAGACGTTGTGTCTAATTCTGCTTGTATTTCACTGTGTTGCTGTCCTCTGCAATACAAATGGCAACTGACTCATTTATTTTTTCACTTTGGCTGATCTGTGTTGCAGTTTAATGAGATGAATAACACAGGCCATAAGTGCAAGTGTGCTGGTTTTGAATGCTGCTGCCACAAAATGACCAAAATGTTATAGTACAAGAGGCTACAATTTTTTCATACAGCAACTGGCTTTTCCATTTACAAATTTAAAATGTCTGTTTGGCCCATGATTAGGCAGGAGACTTCTAACTTTCTACCCGTTTTAATAAATGTTTTTTTTTAACTATTTTAAAATAATAATACTTTTTCAAAAAGGTAGTTTTTAATTAATACTTTTTATTGATTCAGCCAGAAACACATTGGAAGGCTGGAAGTGGGTCTCATACAATAACTACAGTACATCATTCAGCAGGTTTGGTAGGTTATAATGGAGGTTCAACCAACTTACTGTGAACTTTGCCAGACAAGCAGGTAAAATTCCAGTTATATTGGTTGGAGTTACTGCATTAGTGAACAAATTAGTTTGACCATAGCCATAGCCAAGTTTCACAGCCTGATGCCCTGAACAGTCAGATCATAAAGTAACCCGGGGCATGTTTATAGTCTGTCTAGGTGGAGAAATTAAAGCTGAACATGATGAAAAATTATGAAACAAATTGTTTTGTGTCAGAAGATTAATTCTATTGAATGAAATAACACAGGAGCAACGAAAAATCAATTTGCTTGCTTTCAATGGTCTCCTTTCTCTGACATGTCCCAAACCCCATCAAACCACTCTATGAACTCATAGAGTGAGTTTTAGGTTAAAAAAAGAAACTCCTAGCCAGTTTATCAAAAAAATCAGTCATGGATCAGCCATGAATCTGAAAGATCGTTGCCAGTGTCTTCAATCTATGCTCCTATATGAAGAAACCAATTCCTTAAAGCATTCCAGAACAATGCAACAGTGTACGGTTCTGGCTTTCAGACAAGACTGAGCCATCGATCCTGTTGACTCATATCCTGCAGCCTGAAAGATGTTCTGGCACATCAAAGCACATTGCTGGGGCTGATATCATGTGGGGGTGTGGTATTGTTCACACCCCTTAGTCTGCACTTCAGAGCCTCTAAATCTACAGTGGACACGTGGGCAGTAAATGCATCACCCACTGTGATCATGACACAATTTGGTGCTTCATCATCACTGTTGACTTCAAAACCGCCAGCAAATGAAGAGTGTACCTGCAATGCTTAGCCTGCTTGGACTAGATGAATAGCCTATTGGGAATAAAACACCTGACCTAGCACTTGCAGCTTTGGTGTGGGGATTAGAACAACCTTAAAGTAACTCAGCCTGACTTTGGACTGCTAAGACCCTTGTTCAGATTTTAAGCAATTGCTGGCTTTCATTGTAGTGTCTGTATTCAGGAAATTCACTTCAACCAGTGAGAACTAGTACGAACTTGAGTATAAATGCTTGCTTGCACTTTATTGCTCCTTTCTCTCTGTTGTTGGTGATGGAGGCTTGCGGTTCATGTTGCTCAAGTTTCCTTTTAGTGACAGCTGCAGGCAGACCGTAAGACCCGGGGTTAGAGATGTGACACAGACACAGCAGTAACACCATCACTGTGTTTTAATGCTACTCCTCAGGGCAACAACCTGAAAAGAAAAGCATCTATAGGTCAGGGATATTCAGTTCTGGGCCTGAAGGGCTTTAGCTCAGTTTGGTGATTTTACTGCAGAAAAAAACACTAAGCCTGAAAAAGCTACACAGAGTAGGAACACTGATCTAGGATTTGTTTCCAGGTTTGGTTGTTCTATAACAGGATACTCAACCACCAGGCCACCAGCCACCTCAAGAAGTGCATTATACACACATCCTATGGACAGATGAACTGGCACAAAAATGATGATGATATCACCTATATTATTCTGGAGACTGCAGAGTTTAGTAACCATAATCTAATAGAAATGATCCAAGGCCTTCAAGAGAATGTGTGTTTAATCTCTCCAGTATATATCTAGAACTGCAGACAGACTGACTGCTCTATCTTGTTGGCAGGTGAAGGTGAGAGGAACGGAGCAGCAGTAGCCGTGGATCGCGCCCAGTGGGGCTGAGGGTTGCCATGGACAGGGAGCAGGGCTCAGTGAGCTCCAGCCCCAGCACTGGTGACCCCAGCAACCACAGCAACCCCAGCACCACCAACAACAGCACCTGTGTCCCAGCACCAAACAGGCAGGCAACTCTCTCCCAGATTTCAGTGTATGGAGGAATTCCAGACAGACAGACGGTGCAGGTAGAGTATTCTGTAATAACAGTATTCTGAGAAGAAATGTTTTCCTTAATATTTCCCAACATCTGATAGATGTTTCACAATACAATGAGATCATCGTTGGTGTATCTTACTTCAGCTGGGTGATGAAATTATGTTTCATTCTCCCCGTTTGGAGTTATTGAAGGCAAGATCCGCTTGTAGTCCATGCAGTCCAGCTGTTGCTTCAGGACTGAAAGGCATGCTCCTCTTCTGCCCTCTACAGGCAGACAATGACAAGTACACCTTCACTCACTCTCGGGAAGCAAACACCCAGCCTCTCAATGTTGTTCCAACAAGCTAAGCAATAGAAAAACTAATTTGATGGACACCCACGCTTTGGTGAGGAGATCAAAATCTGATCAGATAACTTAAATTATAGGATACCGATGGCGATTTTAATAAATCAGTGCAGCAGAGAAAATAATGTTTTTATTATTTCTTTTTACACCATTCAGATCGTGCACTTCTGACCTGTCATAATTAAGAAATCTAAAATGATCATCCTTTTTAAAATAATAATAGTCTTCTAGTCTGTCTAGACAAGCACTCACTGTGGGTTTAGAAATGTTCACTTGGTAGGAGGAGGCAGGGCTGTTCAACAATAGTGGGCGGCTAAAAGGGCAAGAGTTCTTCGTCTAGCTAGATATGCGTGGGACCCTCAGGATTGTATGAGATACGGATGAGGGAGCAAGCAGTGGATTCTCTCAAGCTGACTTTTCTCTTCCGTCTGCTCTGATCTGGCTGGGATGCACTAAATCAAAGTCGGAAGACTATCTTGTAAAGGTTGGTTCAGTCTGGACTGGGACAACAGGTTTTTATTCTTTCAAGAGCACAGCTGATTATGTAGTTCTTAAGTGAATTCTTTTAATACTGCTACGTTGCTTAGACTGACTTGAAGGGGTTCTTTGGGTTTCCTTTTTTGGCTAGAAAGTTTGCCCACCTGAAAAGTAGCTTAACATCAATAGAACTTTGTGTGAAGATTTGTATATTTGGTTTGGCTTTCGTGGTGCCCTGTATTTTTCTCTATCACATCTAACCTTCATAACTTTTGTGTTTCTCAACTTTGTGTTTCTCATAATGTTCTAACATTTTTGTGCAGTATTTGTATGAATAAAATTGGCCTCCTTTGCTATTTTAAACATGATTTAACAACTAACAGCTATTATTCTTTGCTGTAGGTGGTCAACATACATTCCAGCAGTGAGGTTATAGCCAGTTCTCACAGGTTTATATTGCACATTACTGTTACCTGCAAACAAGCTTTGAACTTCTTGATGGGAAAATAAAAGCCAGGAGTTCCTCAATGGTCATAGCAGACAGCTGTGGGGCTGCTGGGAGCTCTGTAGGCTCCAGGGGGGTTTGGGGTAGTGCAGTCACACTGTCTCTGCTATGACTGATTATCTGCTGTGATGGATGGCATTGACCTCTCATGCCACAGCTTGGCGTCCGGCTCTGCAGAGGAGGGTCGAGTGGCTAAAGTTTATTGTTTCAGCACTAAACTTTCCTATAATGAGAGCATTTCCTAAGCCTGACAAGTAACCTCACTGGACATATTGATTGATTTCATTCTGGGGGGAAAAGGAAGAACCTTTTTTCAGGTTTGCGTTTTCCTGTAAGCATTATATTCCATTTAATAAACTACTCTTAGACTTTTAGACTTACATAAACTTACAAAGCATTAGCTGCTGTCACTACCTTTTCACACCATTTTTTATATAGTGTGAAATTTTCATGATGAATGAGGTGATCTAAAGGGTCCTAATTACTTAGAATAAAATAACATTACAGGTAATGTTGCCATTTTGGACACAATTTATGTGTTGACAACAACTTATTGACAACAACTTATTCTATTTTCTTTTCGAACCAGTCATGGGCCAACCTCTAAATTTCATATAAAAGCAACAAATCCTGAATTCCTATCTCTTGCTTTGAAGCAACAATATCCTGGAGACTTGAGGAATTCTAGTCTAACAGACCTTATCTAGTTAACCAAGGCCTGAAAGAGCAAAACTCTTGTGTCCAGGACTACAAACAACCATGTTTTTTTACAGCTGAGCAACTCAGTGTGGTTGACTCCACTGATTGTCTTGGTGGCGGGAGCAGGTGGGAGTAGTGGAGTGGCAGTAGCTGCAGTAGCGGAAGGCGTAACTTCATAACCCTAACATTCTGTTTGTAGTCATATTTATGTAATGTTACATGATGTTACAGCGGTTGCAGTGGATCATGCCCAGTGGGGCTGAGGGTTGCCATGGACAGAGAGCAGGGCCAACTATGGCAACACCAGTACCCCATAATGTATAAATAAACAGTAGTTATATACTTTCAGTCCATACACTTTAAGGATGTTCTCTTGACTTTTGACTTTTTTATGAGCTTTCATCCTTTTGTAATGATGCATAGTAAACGTCTCATAGTTATCGTTATTGATTAAACTAGAATCTTCATTAGTTAATGTTAGAAACAGAATTTTGAATATGTCACATATACATCAAGTTATCATTTATTTATTATGTGTTTTGCTTGTAAATGTGATTCGGAAATACATTTGAGCAGTTATTTCGAGTTGACCACTGTGGATTAAGGTGGGCAGTTCTAGGCCTGCTGGGCCCAATCATCCTGCCTCCCCTAGATAACTGTTACGACTGATGGCCGTTAGAGGCCACTGTTTTTGTTTCTATTGTTTTTTCTGTTCTGATGGTTTAGGGCTTTTATTTTGGAGTTTTGTTTTCACCTGTTTTTGGTTGTGTGGTTAATTGTGCCCTGTATTTAGTTTCGGCTCATGGTGACAGTCACCATGAGCTCTTCGCCTAATTCAGAGGTGTTTCTGTTCTTGTTCCTGGTGGCCATCGTGCTCTTTTATTTGGTTTTTGGTTTTCTTTAATAAAGACCCGGTGACATGGATTTCTGTCTGCCTGCCTGTTCCTGCCACCTTCCAGGTAGCTCCGGGACTGGGCCTCGCGGCCCGTCCTGTGACAATAGTACAAATCATCCGTTCTCATGGTCCTCATGAATTTCAGGAGAATGAAGAAGTCAGTCTGATATCAAAACCTGCTTACTTATTTATTAAAGTCTTTTTAAAGTTCATGGTTGCATGAAGCATGATCCATTTGAAATGAAAAGACAGAATTGTTGTTTTCTCTAATCTTTTATTAAAGTGGTGGGAAGCAGGTGGGAAGAAATAATATTACCATTGACATCATATTCCACCTTCCACCAAACCCAGCTATAGTCCAGCAAAATGATGCTTTACCTTAATGTTTAATGTAAGTGAATATAACAAGGTGCTCCAAGAAATTCCCATGAAACTGTCACATGATTTGAAAGAAAAATAGTGACCTCTCTCTCTCTTTCTTTGTCTCTGTCTCAGGTGATACAGCAGGCTCTGAACAGACAGCCCAGTACAGCGGCTCATTACTTGCAGCAGATGTACGCAGCACAGCAGCAGCACCTCATGCTGCAGACTGCAGCCCTCCAGCAGCAGCAACTGAGCCTGGCTGCAGTGCAACAGGTCTACTGCACACACACGTGGCACATACACATGTACTTTAGGACACTGTGTAGATTACATTCGATTGTTTTAAGCAGATCCCGCACTGGTGTGTGGATATCATACATCATGCTCATTCTTGAAGCTAATACCTGACCCTTGTTTTTCTGTAGAAGCTTACTAGCTATACTGCCAGATCAAATTAACTTTGCCGTAAATCACTTATTACTCAAGGCCTTAAAACCTCAGTCAGGAATAACAGCACAGCAACAACACTAGTGTCTCACTAGAAGCGTTTCTTAAGGCAATAATATGGAATTGCATGTTTCCCAGCAGAGTTGTCTTTACACAAAAACATTTTAGCAGTTCCCCAAATAGGAATCAATACAGAGTGACAGTATTATAGCCTTAAAATAAGGCCGTTCATCAGATTAATTAAATTCACTTGGAATTAAATGTAATTACTTTTACTAAATTTAATTGAAATTCATATTTTCTTAAAAAAAAAATCCCACAATGGCTTCATTTATACCTCTGTATCATCGTAACTGATATTTGCATCTTGTTGAGACATCTTTGAATATTTATCGGATTTATCACATTTTTCAAAGCCTAAGCTGTTTCATAAAATCCACTTTTGCTCGCAAAACCACATCCTGCTCTTATGGACCCTGAGGCTAATGCAAACAAAATGCCACCATTAGCTAAGAAACACAAACCACAAACTTCCAGGAACTCATCAACCACAGCAAGAGACACAGACACATTAATGTCTGTCCAGCCTCATGAGTATCTTCTGACTAAAGCTTCTGTGATGAATTCACTATGAACTGCTGTGAAAATGTTCTTCTAAAATGAATGTGTGATGAATCTGCCAGCGTATCACCCTCAACTATGATGTTTTGGTTAATTAGATTAAATTTGATCCTGTTCAATTAAATTTTGTCAGATATATTCGATTTATCTTTGCAAAAGCAAAAAGGACATATAA
>JBBPCW010274199.1:0-11458 GCA_037974425.1 Phenacogrammus interruptus
TAATTAGATTAATTAATCGCCACACCATGTAATTAATTAGATCAAAAATTTTAATCGCTTGACAGCACTAATATATATATATGTTTATGTATGTATGTATGTATATATTAGAGATGCTCCGATCAGCATTTTTGGGGCCGATTACCGATCACCTAAATCGTGATCTGCCGATCACTGCTGATCACGGAATGGCAGGGGAATGGGAATCTTTTCTCTATAATCTAGCAGAGTTTGCACAGGTTTAAAACGGGCGCGATCCGGAAAAGTCATGAACGAGAGAGAGAGAGACACAGAGAGAGCGTGTGTGCGCGCAAGAGAGAGAGACAGACTGAGACTCAGACAGAGAGAGAAAGAGAGTAAATACGCACTAATATATCAAGGTGAAAGTCATCGTAGCTTGCGGACACTTCTAGATGGGAGAACTCACGTTGCCACTGATAAGCTCCGCTTTTACACTGCAACAGACACTAGAAACAGGTTGATTTCCATCTACTGAGTTGAGACAAATATGTGAACACACACTATGGTGTTTCAACAAAAAAACAAAAACAAACTTTGCTTTGGTGTGAAGTGGTAAGTGACCAACCTGTCATATGTGAACAAGCCACAAATTCTTCCTCTGCATTTAGCCATTCACAAAGCAATCATCAAGTGATCGGCTTTTTTTATCGGCGCTTTTTCCGCCGATCAAGCTATTTTTAGCCAATATCGGCCGATCACGATCGGTGGCCGATCACTCGGAGCATCACTAGTATATATGTGTGTATATGTATGTATATGTGTGTGCGTGTATTTTTTGGAAGCATTTTCAAGAGCAAGTCAGAATAATACTGGCACATTGTCATACCCTGACTACAGAAAATGGGTTAACTTGCATTTAACTTTACAGAAATATTAGTGTTCTACTAATTTTGTGTGAAATTTGCAAAGATGTGGTCCTGTTACATATTTGATTGTTATTTGCTTAAATGAATGTATTTACATGCACATTTTTTAATTCCATTTTAAAAAGATCAGTAAGTTACAATTGCATGGCAACTCATATCAGTTTTTATACTGTAATATTCAGTTTCTGTTTATATTTACATTATGTTGCAGTGGGCTGATTGTTCCTGAGCACTACAGCAATGAGACGGTTCCAGAGGTGGTGTCTGAATCTGGCTTTGCACTTCTGCACTTTTTCAGTGACGCAGCCTACAACCTCACTGGCTTCAACATCTCATACAGGTGATAATAAAGGCTGATAAATAATATTTTTCATTTTTTTCTTATTAGAAAGTGTTTTGTTCCTTTTCTAGTCAGGTAGGTGTTTGTCTTTTTAAACCTATACATAATACACACCAAGAACTATAACTGAACACCACAATATTACACAAGTGTGGGCAGAACAGGACTAAATCGAGAGTGCTAAAAAATAAGTCTGAAGGTACTTTCTTAGGCCTCTACAGTATTGACAGATCTTGTTCTATGCTTGATGTTGTAAATGACTTTGGTAAACATCAAGTACATATCGTCACATATTGTTTAAGCTGCATGTCTCTCTGATTCTCACATTCTTTTGTGATGCACCAGTCCAGACCACTGTCCTGAGCGAGTGGGCAGGTTCAGTCATTTCAGCCCTTAATTTGTTTTTCAGGAGGCCTGTGCTGTGTGTATTTTCTGAAACTTTAAACATTAAACACTTAGACAGAATTCATGAAACATGTGGTTCTACCTTTATTAGAACAACTACTACATTATGTTTTTGACTGCTGCACTCTTTAATATAGAATTGAGCCTGGGGTGCAAACCTAGGAATTGATCCTGAAGTTTGCTATTCATTTACTAAGCCAGCAAAGCCCACAGTGAAGCGATCTCGAACCTTCTTCTGTATGGTTGCTGCCTTCTTGGTCAACGTAAATCTTTAAAAAGCTTTAAAAAATGCTGCTGGGGTGGGGGTAGTTGGGGGATGTAACGGCTGCTGTGCATGTAGCCCTTTATGGATGAAATAAAATTGCTGGTCTGTTGGAAATATCTTTTGAGATATATCATGATTCATATATCATCTACTGTGATATGTACATTTTAGGCTATGCCACATCACCCAGCCCTAGGCACAACAAATTTGTGCAAATCTGTGCATTTTAGTCGTGCAGGTGGGCTGTATATCATGAACACATCCTACCAGACCCACCAAGCAGTCATTTTGCCCTACTAAACTGCTTTATACACTCTTTCATTGTGGCAGTTGGCCAAAACAAAATGATTACATTTTGAGCGTGCCCACTATAAAATGCTATACTTATTGACAAAGGAGGGTTTCTATGCACCAATTGCATTTTTGGACGCATCGATTTGTTCTCAATTCAATTCAATTCAGTTTTATTTATATAGCGCTTTTAACAATGGTCATTGTCACAAAGCAGCTTTACAAAATCAAATAAATGTGTTTGTATGAATGTGTGTGAATGAAATGCCTCTGATGAGCAAGCCAAGAGTGACAGCGACATGTGGGTGTCCTGTTGCTACTATCCCAAACTTGCTGCTCATTTGGTCAGTTATTTTTTTCAGCAGCTAATCACCAATTTAACTATCCACTTCACCTCTCTGCTTACTCCTTCACTGTTGCAGCCTGTTGTCAAATGAGCCATAGCCTGGAACCAGTATCTGGAAACTTCTAAATGATGAAATGGTGTTTAGTTATATCTTGGAGGGATGTCTAACAGTACCCGTTTGATTTCTTTAATGTAACTGTCATGCAGATGTCATCATTCCATGCGTTTTACAATAAAATTAGATTTTTTTTGTTTTTGTAAAATTAGTTATCACATGTTGTGACAAGACCACAAGTTCAATATGATGAAAAACGTAATGAGAACTCCCAATTTGGCCATGTGGATTGACTGACTAGATTTGATTACATTATACTTCTTCAGATGTGTGTTCAGCCAAGCTCAGAGAAGGAAGAGACTAAAGGAAATATAACATTGCAGATAAGAAATAAATGGGCTATTCCACTCCTCAGTGACTGCAACAATGAAAGTCTAATCTAAAGTTGTATCATAATGACACTGATAAGTCCTCATCCAGGTAGATACAGGTCTCTGTTCCTCATCTCGCAGATTGTCACCTCTAACAAGGCTCTGGCATAAGGGGTGCGGGGGTGCACAGATGTGTTTGATGGGTTTGGCCTCTGGGTCTGGGTAGTTCTGGTGCTGGTAGGGTTTCTATAGCGACTGCATTCATCATTTTGGACCCCTTTCCCCCTGAAGAAACAGTGGAGTGCAATATCAAAAGAACATCAAACAGAGTATCTCTCTCCCCCTCCCTTTCGCTCTTTCTCTCCCCCTCCCCCTTCTCTCTCTCATGCTACAAACACACATTCAGGCTTACCCTTCAGACACACAAAAACAAGGCACGCTGAAGGACATCAAACAGATGCTTGACTGGCTTCTCTTTCTCTCCCTCTCTGCCTCTCTCACTCCTTCTCTCTCTCTCTCGCACACACACACACTGACTTCTGTTCAGCTGTAGAGGCGAGTGAGCTGCCTACTAATGGGGGAAGCTGTAGCATTGCTTATGCCAAAGCAGGTTTAAATGCAGGTCCTGTGCTGATAAAACTGGCTAGAGCTAATGCTAGCAGCCACAGTTTTTTTTGCTCTACCAAAATTAATGACCTTTTAAACTACAGTAAAGAACTAAGGGACAATCAAACAGCTATTCAATAAAAAAGTAAAAATAATTGCTCCGCTGTGTTAACGTGTTGTTTGAGTTTCCAGTAATATGTTTTCTTCAGCACAGGCCCCAAATTGTTAATTTGTCTTTTAGTCTAACTCTCATGTTGTCTCCTCTCTCTCCCGCACAATCTTCAACTTTACTTCTTACTCCCTCTCTCGCTCTTGCATCCACTATGGCTCTTTCCCTTTATTTTGCTCCCGCACTGTCAATCTTTACCTCTGTATCCTAACTTTCCTTATTCTTTCTCTCTGTGTGGTTCTTTTCACTTTGTTTTGTCTCTCTCTCTCTTTTTCTCCCAACCCTCCCCAGCATATAACCTAGGGCCTAGGCGAGTTCTGATAAGGCTATTTTACGCAGTGATCCTGTAATGACACGCATGCTGTAACTAGGGATGAGGAGACAAGAGAAGTAATCCTAATACCCTATGATAATCCTTAATGTGTACTTGTATGTCTATTCCAGTGATAAATTCACTCTCTCGTGCTCTTTCTCTCTCACTGTAGGATAAATACGTGTCCTAATAACTGCTCAGACCGCGGTGTGTGTCGACCGACTAACTCCAGTGACTCGGTGCAGTGTGAGTGTGAGGAAGGCTGGAAAGGGGAGGCCTGTGACGTCCCATACTGTGCCTTGAACTGTGGCTACCCTGTGCGGGGCCAGTGCCAAAACATCACCAAAAGCTGCCGCTGCAAACCCGGGTGGCAAGGTGGGCTATGTTACTTTTTGTATAGCCAGAGAAACAGGCGGGAAATGACGCAGCAGTAAATAGTAATGACTTCTGTTTCTTTATGTTGTTATTTCCTGGTTCATTTCATTAAGACAATGTTTCATTTTATTTGAACAGCTTTTGTGACCTCTGAGTCTGGCTGGTATCGACTCATATTTTTATGTGTGTGTTTCTCTGATCAGGTTCACAATAGTGTATTCCTCTGTATAACTTTGTGCTGTGAATTGCATAGCAACTTGTGCCCTACAGAGTTGGTGCTTTATGACTCTATAAAAAAATTCCCCTCCTGTAAAGCTATTTTCTGAAGTGTGTTGCAATATGACTCATAGAGGATATTAAACTGTTCTTGCTGTTCCATCTCAGTTTCTCTACAAACCTGCATTATTGCCTAGTTCATTTTCTATCTATCGATCAATTGTCATGGGCAAAAATGACACCCTGCACCTGTTGCAGTTACAAATAGTTTAGTATTGTCATGTTTATTTCTCTTGTTTGCATTGGAAGAACAAAAAAAAGCAGAGGGATAAAACAGAATCTGAGATATTCCACACAAAACATCAAAAATGGCCTGGACAAAATGTCAACTTTATACCTGGTAGCTCACACTTTGGAAGAAATAACTGATTGTAATTGCTATCTGTAACAATCAATGAGTCTTTTACATCTCTCTAATGGAATTTTAGACCAAACTTCCTTTTGCCAGCTGCTCCAGGTCTCTCACATTTGAAGGGTTTCTTCTCCCAACTTCTGTAGAATGATCAGTATAATGGTGTGCTTATCCAAAAAGCTCTGTTTTTGTCTCATCTGTCCAGATTACATTCTCCCAGAAGGATTGTGGTTTTCAATGGGAAGTTTGAGCAAACTCCAAGGAGCATTTGTCCTCCTAGGTCTCCTGCCATAGCTTTAAATTCAGATGCCGACGGATAGTGCATACCTTGTGCCTGCAGTTCAGCTTTGTTTGGAAGTGCCATGAGTTGTAAATCTCTTTACAAAATTGCAACAGTGTTTCTCAAATTCTGTCAATTCATCGGATAATTTTGTCAATATTTCTCCATGTTAACTGGTAGCAACTGGAAATTTCTATGTTGCCAGCACCTGTTAATTGCTACAGAGTTTAATTACAAATTAATTACAATTTAATTACAAATTAGCACCACAAGCTTGAAATAAATTATTCATTACAATTCTGATAAGGTGCCAATAATTTTGTCCAGGCCATTTTGTGGAATGTCTCAGGCTTGGGTTTTTCCTCTTGTTTTTTTGTGTTCTTCCAGTGTGGTCACACGAAATAAACATGTCAATACCCAAGTATTTGAAATTGCAACAATTTTCTGGGAGAAGTGATGTGTTTTCTAATATAAATACAGGGGTTAAATATTTTTGCCCATAACTGTCTGTCTGTCTGTCTACATCGCTAAACACAAAGCCTAGACTATTTAAGTCTCACACTTACTTTCTCTCTTTTTCCCTTGCGCTCTCACCAGCTTCTCTACCCCATCTCTCTCCCTTCCTCTACTGTTCCTTTCTGTTTTCTCCTATTTTGTCTGTTTGCACCTCATTATCTCTCACTCTCTTTCTCTATTTGTTTAAAAACTTTTTTATCATGAATCTAATGGAAGAAATTGGAGAACATGTAACAAAAGAGGTTGTTTCACTCGTGTTGGAATTAAAGTTGGGCCACTGAGTTATTAATGTAAAATGAACTTGACTATTCAGTCCTTTCATCACTATACACAGATTCTAAACTTCTTTTTGTGTCAGTTCTGCTATCAGTGTACACAAAAGTCCAGTAAAACGTTGCTTCCATGTCTAATATATATGCAATATATGAATATGCAAAACATTAGTCACATATTTAAAACTTGAATATTTTATTTCATATGCACATCTAAAAGTTATGGTTAAATAGGAAAAAGTACGTTTTTGTCTTTAAGGATGGTTTTTGTGGAATGGTGTGCTCTGTTTGAAAGACAAATTAGTATTTGAAAGCTGTAAAATACCGTGTGCACCAAAGCTAATCAGCATATAGCTGCAACAGTGGGTTAGCCCCTCCCAATCACAATAAATTTAGGGGGAGTCTGTCAGCCTGAACTGCTTTTGGAACAATACAGGACATCTAATTTTACAATTGGTTTACATATATCAGTTTTAAAGACACTGCAGCAAAAACTGCTTATTGAATTTCAAGGCATACAAGCAGATAAAAAAATTGGCCATGTAAAAATGAATTATGGCTATTTCAGTATATACAGCCACACAAACTTCATAAATTGAGACCTCAGGGAATAATATTAAGTACACGAAAACATACGATATGCTTCCTTAAAGGTCTCTCAGATGGTCAAGTTCAGCCATTTATACAGAACACTGTAAAAACAATGTAATCAGTGCAACACAAGAACCATTAAGAAAGGTGGTCATGCAGTTTGGTAATGGTGGGGGGCATTGGTAGGGGCTTCTCAGTTGCTTTTTCACTTCTGGCACCTTGTGCTTCTGCTTGCAGTTTGTGTTCAGTGTCCGCACTGTGTCAGCACAGCTCAGTGATATATCATTCACTGCAGTCGGTACAGTCTTGTCAGGACTATATAGCACTGCAACTGATGTTCCTGCTCTGTGTCTGTGCCCCAGAGACTGTTCTGTTTAATAGTCACAGAATCTTTGCAAATAAATAGCACCGCATTAAGCTTCTCTTTCTGTATTCTAGTCAGACATAGTTTTGTTTAATATTTAAATTTAGGTTGACCATACTTACAGGTGTTTTTCCGTAGTTCTGCAGAACGGTGTTGGCATGTGAAGTGAGTAGTGACCTTGTTGCCGAGATTAGTGTAGCTGGCTGTCTTATCTCTTGACATATGGCAGGAGTAGGACATAGCATTCCATTAAATGGACATAGCATTTGCTTAAGCTTTGGGGAATTTTCATTAACAGGAATTGGTTTCATTCTGTTTTGCAGACGTTGTTCATCGTTTTTCAAGTTTTTTTTTATAATGAGTTTAACTTGCTGTTCTCAGCAGGATTTTCCTCCCATTGTACAAAATAGAGGCACAGCAAGAGCTCATTACCACAAGATAGCACTGATTCCATAACTCATTCAGGCAATTTTGAAATTGGTGTTGCTTGTTAGAGAAGATTTGCCTCGCATACATATCCATGTAAGATCATTTTTTTCTGAAAGTATAAATTGGTTATGACATTCAAGAAAAAAAAAAAACCCTGCCATGCTTAGATAATTTTAGCAGATGATTAATTGTCTGTACTGTAAGCAATATTTGTATTTTGGGTCCCTGTAAGCAGCTTTTAAAGTATAAACCTAATTGTGAACGTACTCACTGATGTGCAGTGTTGATTCTTGTATATACTAATGCCTATTGCCTGATGATTGTCAGTGCAAGCTCAAAAAAACAAACATTACTCAACACTGCCATCTCAAGGTTTTAGGGCAGCGGGTGGCCTAGCGGTTAAGGCATTTGCCCTGCGATCAGAAAATCAGGCGTTCAAATCCAAAGACAGGTACCCTTGAGCAAGGTACCATCTCCACACACTGCTTCCGGGCTGTCTTCTGCTTCGCTTTGTGAATGGCTAAATGCAGAGGAAGAATTTGTGGCTTGTTCACATATGACAGAATAGTTACTTTCCACTTCACACCAAAGCAAAGTTTTTTTTTTGTTTTTTGTTGAAACACCATAGTGTGTGTTCACATATTTGTCTCAACTCAGTAGATGGAAATCAACCTGTTTCTAGTGTCTGTTGCAGTGTAAACACTTCATTGTGAAAGACTTGTAACATAATTGTGATAAGCTCAGATGATTGTAATTATGCAATTATGTAATAATTGTAAAAGGCCTCCAAGAAAATTCAGTGAGATGAGCCAAATCCACTTTAATTTTCCTTTAGGCACAAACATTTCCCACAAAGTTTCCACAACCTTTTTTAATGAGAAAGTCTATAGTTTTCCATCTCCGCTTCAGTTTTGAACATTTGTCCTGTAACTCTTCTCGGAACCTTTCCTCCTTTGACGTAGTTAATGGTCAGGTCTAAGCTCGATTTTATCTCCTGGCTTGTACGAAGATAAAGCTAGAATGTTTATGATGCAGATTAGTGATGGGTGTGTGTGTGTGTTTGTGTGTTTCAGGCCCTGATTGTTCAGTGTCAGTGCCTGCTAATGTTTCTTTCTGGACACATGAGGAGTACAGCGGGCATGGTCTGGCACGAGCATCCCATAAAGCCGTGGTCATTAAAGATGTCATGTGGGTGGTCGGTGGGCATGTGTTCAACTACTCAAACTACCAGATGGTTGCAGCGTGAGTTTTCATGCATAGGGATCAAAACACATACAAACACAACTGTGTACTGTGAGGTATAATGAATTTGTTCTTATTCTCCCACCTTCAGATTCAACCTCTCCTCTCAGAGCTGGATGTCTCTTAGTCATTCAGCCAACTATGTCACTGCACGCTATGGTCACTCTCTTGCTGAATATGAGGTTTGTACTGTACCCTACCATGTGGATTGCATATTTGCATGCAGTTTAGAGCCGGACCATCCCTTTCAGATATGAAGCTACACCTCCTAATGACTTAGTTCAAATGTTTCAGCCACATCTAATGTTAACAGGTGTATAACATCAAGCACAGAGCTGTACAGTTTCTAGATAAGCACTGGCAGTACAGTACAGCTTTAACACACTGTCATATGATGTCACCTTTGCCACACGTCAGTTTTTATAATGTCTGACCCACTAGACCTATACTGTAAGTGCTATCACTGTGAAATGGAAGTGTCTGGGAGCAATGGCAGCTCGGCCGCAAAGCGGGAACCAACCATGTGCTGAAGTTTGTAGCACATAAAGTAAAGTGACCCCAGTTTATCAGTGAAAAGAAAGAAAATGACTAGAACCCAACAGTTTGATCCTATGAATGCACATTGTTTTCAGTGAGAAATTGTGTATCCCACTGAGTGGATATCCAAAACAGGAAAAATGTTTTTTAATAGAAAAGAACAGAATAGCATAGTTTAATTGTGCAGTTTAGCCATTCTGAACATCTCCTACCATTGATTTACTGTGTTTACTTTCACACATGCTGCTGGCCCAGGTGAGCTCAGTTTTACACATTTTACAGGAAATCATGCTTTTAGGTGATGTAGAGGCAGAGACAGTTTTACTGCACAGAATGTTTTTCTGCCTATGGCACTGACTGCAGCAATTGTGAAATAAAGTCCTTCTGCTGCTGAGCTTTTTGACAGTGAGAAGTCTCACCTACTTTTAAACAAGGTGTTTCTGGGTTATGTGTTTGGTTTAATAACCTACAAATAAAAAGTGACTGACATTGTGTAATGTTATTTTTTGATATTAACTGAAATTTGATTCAGTGTTTACCAATGAGTGAAATGTACTTCTCCATGCTCATTTTTGTCAGTGATTTTGTTGTGGAGACGACCCATGATAAAAATAAATAGGCGGGGATGCTATGGAATGGTGATGATTTGTATCAGTAACACCACATGCCCTTGTTTATATAGATTCTGTGTTTTGTGTGTGTGTGTATGTGTGTGTGTGTCCACCCTCCTTAGGATAATATTTACATGTATGGAGGGAAGATTGATTCCACGGGAAACGTGACATCAGAGCTGTGGGTCTTTCATACTCTGAATCAGTCATGGGAGCTGCTGAGCCCTCAGGCTAAGGAGCAGTATGCTGTGGTGGGTCACTCTGCTCACATCGTCCACCTTCAACCCGATGGATCAGAGCCTGTCATGCTGATCCTCTTCGGCCACTGCCCTCTCTATGGCTACATCAACCAAGTGCAGCAGTACAATATAGGTCAGCAACTAGGTTTTCATTCACAGTATTTAGATTCTTGAAAAACCACTGTTTTTTAAGATTAAACTGAATTTCATGACTAAATATGCCCAATTCCGTTAGTTGTTCTGAGGATGATTAGCAGCAATACAACTACCATTTCCATCTCTTATTGTCAGACATTTCCGTAGGAAAGTTTCATCCAGGTCATGGACAATTGTGTGTACTGTCATTTCAAATGCATAAGGAATTAAATTTGTCACACTATATCTGTATCCAGTGAAGAATTCGTGGAGTGTTTTGGAGACACGAGGGGCACTTGTTCATGGAGGCTATGGTCACAGCAGTGTGTATGACCCTCTCACACACTCTGTTTATATCCATGGAGGCTACAAAGCTTTTAATGCCACAAAGTATGGCTTGGCTGGGGATCTGTACCGCTATGACGTGGATGAAAGCATGTGGTAAGCATTTGAGAAAAAATCTTTAAATATATATTCACTTATACTGGACTGGACTGGACAAATCATGCATGAAAGAAATGTTTTTTTATGTTAACGTTGTTAGACATTATTTTTGGAATACTGTTAATTGAAAAATTGCAATAATTGAATATCCTTTCTAAGTAATTGGACTGGAATACACCATCTGTCTTGAGGACAGGTACATCTACATGTGGAGGTGTTGCATGGTAATCTAGTCAAATCTGTTAGTCAAGATAGCTATGAAACTGTGACATTTGGCATTAAAGCAGCCAGAAGCAAAGAAATTCCCAAAAAGGACTTTGATAAACTCTAATAAAAGGAAGCTCACCACGAGACATAATCAAATTATAAAGGTATATTTATTTCTTGCAGCAAGGGAACAAGTCACAACAGTCAGAGGAGTTGTTCTGAATCTTAAGCGTGTGCTTTCCAATTTATCTAGCAGTAAGCAATGTGTGTGCGTAACATCATTGTCGTTAGCTTAGTCAAAACAAAAAGACTGTGTATCTTCTCCATTCCCGGACACTTCCAGCTGGATCACTCCGTCCTTCTATCAGAGATAAAGAGAAGACAGTACTCACAGGGAACATATAAAGACAAAACCACAGCAGAGATTTAGCAGAGAACTTGGGTTACAGGATTATAAAACTCAAAAGTTTCTTAATGATTACATGTGTGCTTGAACTCGCTAATATATATATGAACCCTAATAAGAATAATGATTTAATA
>JBBPCW010274240.1:0-11456 GCA_037974425.1 Phenacogrammus interruptus
CTAGTCAAACGAACCGCGCTTTGGTGGTCAAACGCACTCGGGCACGGTTCAAACTGCCTAGTGTGAGTACACCCTAAAGGTCTACACAAAGATGAAAATCAAACTCAGCCTTTATCTGCAGCTTCGAGGGCTGATTCTGCTAACTTTAAAACCTGAACCTGACCTGAACCTGAACTTGCTCGCACTACAGGCAGGGTTTGGCATAAAAAACAGATATTTTACTCAGTTGTAATACACTCCATGTGTTTGTTGTTAGTGTACTTTGCCAATAGTACCTGGCAAAGTAGCTCATGCATTCTCCTGTGAACAATAATTGGCATCCCTGCACTAAGGTTCCTCTTACTGCTTGTAGAAATACTTCACACACATGTGCAAACTTATTAAAGAAGGGTAAAGATCTGCTGTGACCATTCCACCACCCCAGCATGCCCTTCTAATCCATCTCACTGAGGGACACATTCGCTTTCATTCTCCTCAAACCCTGGAGCTATTTAAAACACAGCGTTATATGAAAGACTGAATATATGCAGTGGAAGTGAGAGTGCACAAACTCTACATGAAAAAACACCTGAACTAAGCACAATGTCACACATTACATAATCAGTCCAGACCCGGTAGAGACTATTAGTCATGCGTCAAGACTCTTCTCAGTCCTGGATCCCCAGTGGTGGAATGAACTCCCTCTTCTGGTCCAATCGGCAGAGTCCGTCACGGTCTTCAAGCGTCGCCTGAAGACCCGCCTTTTCAAGGAGCACTTTGGCGACTAACTATGTCTCTTTCCTACTGCTTACTTATTTCTTAAAAAAAAATCCTTTCCCTTGACTTCCCTTCTCTATGACCTGCGTTGTTCCTCTCTAGGGCTCATGTACTGTTGGGTTAGGTGTCGGCTAGTTATTATGTGACAGTTGTTGTATAGATGCTCTGGCTGCAGTGTCTTGGTTAAATAGTTGACTCAGATTTAAGCTGTTTTTCAGGTAAGAAACAGTTGTGGACTTCTTAAGCACTGATGTACATTGCTCTGGATAAGAGCGTCAGCTAAATGCTGTAAATGTGAATGTAAATGTAAATCTATGATCATTTAGTTCAAATAACGTGTGTAATGAAATGTTGTTCTGGCAGTTAGGCTTGTTTTAGATTATAAGTAACATCTAGCTTTTGCAGTCTTACCTAAATGAATCACGTAGGCAGGCCAAAGTAAATAAGGAAACTGTTCTTAATCTGTTTTGTTAAATAAAGGTATAGTAAAGTAGGGCAATATATGATCTCGCAACAACAATAGCTGGGGACAACCATGATGGAGTTCGTTATATTAAAATAAACAAGCTACTTCTTGTCATTGCCATATTATATCTACTTTTGCAGTAGTCAAAATTTTCATGGCAAAATCTCAACGCTAGAACATTCGGCGAAAAACAAACTGAAAATCTTTCTAATCTAACTTTTACAAGCAGCTGTACAGTGTACAAAGACACATGTCACGCCATATTAGTTCAGGTTGTTATTGAGGAGGCAATCGTTAGAGGGATGCATGGCAGGAACATGTGTTGGTCTTATTGGGTAATGATAGCGTTTGGCCAAGGTTTAGCTTTTAGCCCAGTGGATTAGTAGTCGCATCTGTGCTCCCTCTTACCCTGCTGCCTTCAAGCCAAGAATCTTCATAGCTGGTAGCTCTATTGACTGTAACATTTACATCAATAGAGTTTAATTTAGGCCAACTGGCTCTGGCACTCAAACATGGAAGCACAAGTGTATGGGACACTTCCCTTATATTATTCAGTTCTGATTTTGTGCAATATGGTGGAATTAAAGATTTTTTTAAAGAAGAAAGGTGTTGAAATGAGTTAATGGTGTAATATACACTATAAGGACAAAAGTATTGGGACACACATCTTAAATATTGAATTCAGGTGACCTCTTCCAGTGAAGGGCAGTAATCTTAATGCCAAGACATTTTGGACAATGCCATGCTTCCAACTTTGTGGACACAATTGCCCCAGTGCACAAAGCAAGCTCCATAAAGACAGGGTTGAATGAGTTCAGTGTGGAAGAACTTGTACAGAGCCCTGACCTCACCGCACGGATATTGCAAGCCAGGCCTTCTTGTCTGGCCTCATAAATGCTTTACAGAATGAATGAACGGGCACAAATTCTCACAGAAACTCCAAAACCCTGAGGAAAGCCTTCTAAGAAGAGTGGAAGCTGTTATAGCTGCATGGGGTGGGGGGTCGCATAAGCACCAATATTGTTATTTATGCAACCTTATTATTGATACCTACTCCTAACTTCATCAAGGCTGATGAAAAGGCTGCACCAGAGAAATCAACTTTGGCTTTATTATACTAATGGAAAACAACACATAAACAATTATAGACTCTGGTTAGTCATTTGTTTTGCGCAAAAGCCTAGTTTTGGCAAGCCTTGCTTATTCACGTCCTTCTGTGAAGAAAACCGCTAGAAGTATTCACTGGAAATGTTCATGGTTCATATTTAAACACGTTTCCTGTTTAGAGTGAATCTCTGCCCACGAACACACACATTGATTCACATATACCATGGTATATACCTCATATACCATGAACAATGTGAATCAATGGTGTTTTTTTTTTATAGATTTATTCATTTATTTATTATCAGAAACCAAAATATCTGTATGAAAGCTGTATAATAGCAATAAAAGATGACCAGGGCAAGATGAGAGGCACAATCGCCTGCAAAATTCCAGGAGGATCCTATTAGCTTCCTGGGTCTGAATTCTAATGAAGTTTGAACCCTTCCATTACCAGATATTTGCTTGGGCATGTGTCGAGAGACTGAAATGTCTCAGTTGCAGCGTCCCCAAAGGATGTGATAGTGCTGTAGAGTGTGAAATTTTCAACCTTTCCACCTTTCTGTCACAAAATCCTGGCTGGCGAAGTGCTAGATTTTCTGATTGACGTCATTGAGGAGGGGCTCTCCACCAGTGAATCATGATGAGCTGGGGTCATGCACCTGCTAGAGGCCAGCTTACGATCCAAGTGTCATATTTTTTGCCGGATTAATTTTTTGGCATAAGAGGGCTTTGTGCCTACCCCTCTCAGGGCCGCTAGCATGAATGCACACACCCACTTCCAGACAAAAACCTCTTATTCTGTGTCAGCAATGTGAGGCCTGGTGGTAAGGGTGTTGTCCTTATGATTGGAAGGTCATGGGTTTGAATCCCAGGAATGCACCACTGAATTTCCTTTGAGCAAAGTACTGTCCCCACACACTGCTCCCTGGACGCTGTGTCCCTGCTTCACTTGGTGAATGGGTTAAATGGGTTAAATGCAGAGATGCACACTTTACAATCATGCCAAGTTCCATGTTGAAGTCCAAGAATAGGAAATCATCAACTGAAAATGGTGGGAAATAAATTGCAAACACTGCCACTGGGCAGTCTTAAGAAGAACTGATCTTCACATGGATGATATTAACAAGGTTAAATAAGGCTGTAATACAGAGAATCGAGAGCTGCAGCAGTAGAAATCTTCTTCATTAGAAATGTGCATTTTGTGCTTGAGATGATTGATGCTTTCCAGTGTATAATTATTGATCTTTTACACAACATTTACACAACTGACCCCTGAAGCTTATGTGGTCCATGAGAAGAGTTAACTGACCAATTCATACCTACAATAATCTACGAGGTTAGGTTTTGCTTGATTGAATGACAAGACAATATTATGAACCCTCAAATTAGTTTCTGACTCTCCAAAAAACATTTGCAGCTATTCCCAGCTGAAAAATGAGAAAAATGGCAACTGTGGTCTGACTCAATTCAGAAAGTGTCAAGGTAACAGTGCAATTTGTTCGGCTTCAAAACCTAATAAAGGCTTGAGTGTACAGAGGGGTAGTTGTTCTTGTCCTTGTCTTTTTCAGTCTAAAACACAGTGCCTATCATCTAGAGATCTATTTTGGAAAAACCCTGCTCTTAACCACTTATATGTGATTGAAGAATTTCAAAAGACTGAAGAAAAAATAACCCCAACAACATTTACGCTACAGTACAACCACTGGTCTCTGGTCTAACTGGTTAATCCATACTGAGCAATGCAATACTAAACAAATCGAACAAATCGAATGATGCACCTCCTCATGAGCTCCGTTGGTGTGTCTGAGCAGCACTGTGCTGCCAGAACTGGTATAATCTGCCACTAGTTTTGTTCCGGTGTAGGGCCGCATAATATTCAGTCGTTCATTTTCTGTAACCACTTAATCCCTACTACGGTCACGGGTGCCCAGAGCCTACCCTGGGGTCAACAGGTACGAGGCAGGGACTCACCCAGGGTGGGGCACCAGTCCACCACAGTGCACACAAACACCATTCACTCACAGACTCACACCTACGGTCAATTTAGAATCCCCAGTTCACCTGACGCGCATGTCTTTGGACTGTGGGAGAAACCGGAGACCCCGGAGGAAAACCACGCCACCATGAGGAGAACATGCAAACTCCACACACACACACACAAAGCCAGGACCTGGATTCAAATCCGCAAACCTGGACGTGTGAGGCAACAGTGCCAGGGGCCGAATAACATATTACTTTTAATTACTTTTGTGGTATTGAAATACTGGAAAGCTGCAAAATGCAGATGATATAATTGTTATATGGTTGTAATTGGAGAAGATAATTAATGACTCAGTATGGAATCAGATTTGTGCCAAAATGTTTAAACAAAACTTGTGAGACTTTCAGTTTCGCTGCTGGCTTTTCAGTTTCGTTTGCAGTTTTGACACAGATCTCTCGTGTGGGCGGGGCTTTGACTCATTTGCCTGCAGGTATTTGAGTGACAGCTCCGTGCCCCGGGACTCTGCGAGATACGTGGGCTTTTTTTTTTGATACGTGGGCTTCCAAGATGGACAGCAGCAACTGCCGCCAGTTAAGATCACGTATGAGATTTGAGATTTGTGCACAAGCTCCGAAGCGCGTATCGAGTATAAGGGAGCGTGGCAGATGAAGCCTCGCTTTCTGTATAAATGGGGGTGAATCCTGCCGGGCTTTATACAGAATTTATACATTTATACCCCCATTTATACAGAAAGCAACACTTGAATGAATATTGAATGAATTTTGTCTGATATTAAGGAAGTTTTGTTCACACGTTTTGGCACAAATCTGATTCCATAGAAGATTTCTGTGAGAAGTCTTAATTCAAACTAGAAGGCCGGATCAGGTCTTCATAAACATTATATTTATATTATATTGAATGTTTTATTCAGTATTTGTGCATAAGAATGTACAGAAAAGTGCAATGTACAGAAATGTACAAAAAAAAGCATTATTTTACTTTTGCATGTGGCTGTACAATCCTCAGGCTATGCTATCCAGTCTTTTTGGTCACTCTTTAACTCATTTTCCATCACATGTTGCAGGTGAATGAAATATACCATGATGAGTCTCTGGGTGTGCACATCAACGTGGTGCTTGTAAGGATGATCATGCTCGGCTATGCGAAGGTAAGACCCTGAAATGAGCTCATTTTTCATGCCGACGTCAGTTTAAGACGAACGTCAAACCCTTTAACTTTCCTTCATTCTGTTTCCTCTCGGGCACATTTAAAAAAATAGCAAAAATCTAATAAATAAATAAGTGTGCAAATAAAATGTACAAAACAAAAGGGGCAGCAGAGCGGCCTCGACATCATTGTTTTATGGAAAGCCAAACACAGTCCTCTAAGGATGATTCATCTGGGCCTAATTTGTAACCATTCTGTTGTGAGATCAGGTCATGCAGACTAATGTTTGTGTTTGAATGATGCGGAGTAAACAGAGACCCAGAGGCACAGCCTATTCTTTTCTGCCCTCAGTCCATTAGCCTCATTGAGAGGGGCAACCCGTCGCGCAGTTTGGAGAACGTGTGCCGTTGGGCCTTCGTGCAGCAGAAGGATGATCCTGAGCACTCGGAGCACCACGACCACGCCATCTTCCTCACCCGCCAGGGCTTCGGCCCCACCGGCATGCAGGGTAAATCTTCCTCATCTCACTAGCGCGGACCCTGGAGGGCCATTAATGTAACAACACAATAAAGGCGGGCGAAATCACAATATATCATCATCTTCGTGATAAATTACACCACTACATGCCTCTCTTGAAATGTATCATGGGAGTAATCAGGGCAGTTAGAACACAACTGCGTGTATAATATATGCTGAGCCTGTGTAATAACTGCATAACCTGGAAATAACTCAATCACATCAGATATGATGGCAGTTTCATAGTAGTTTTCAGTTCATTCACAGCATCTGAACTTACATAAGTAACAAGAGATATATTTTTATTATTAGAGTTCTATTCTATTCTATTAGTCAAGCATGTTTTTCAGTCATTACCCTTGTATTTTAATTGAGATGATGGGAAAAGAAGCAGTATTTTGTTAGAAGGACCTGCCAGAGTAGGACTGTTCATATCACAAATGTACTGGGGACCAGACCTCTAATGTGACATTTTAAAATGAATTCTGTTCTTGATTGGAAGCTGATGTGGAAATGCCATGACAGGTGAAATGCTGTCTTGCTGTGCCAAGAAGAAGACTAGTGACGACACCTCTGTCTAATTGCAAAGAAGAGAATGGGGACTAAGTATGTAGAAAGAATTACAATAATCAGAAAAAATTACCATTAATTGGTGGTATCCCATGCGCTCCTAATTAGTGTAATTCTTCAGTTCTTGTTATTATTAGAGCACCTTTTTTGTTGCTACTTCTACTCCTGGAACTTTTGTGATATTGGAACAGCTGTTGTCGCAGTGCCCCCGTCATTCTTTTCGCATTGTCTTGTTTATCCATGCTTTTTTCATCTGAAATGAATAGATGAACGTTCTCCTATTGTGATGTTATTCTCTCTGCCAGCTGTGGACTTGGTAGACTGATGGCGGTGGGATATCTGGTGAAATTGTTGTAGTTGCTTCTATTGCAAAATCTGAGTTGTTGGATTGGACTGCAGTAGTGCGGGGTTACTGTTGCATACATGAGTTGACTACGTATCGTGTGAAGCTGTGATGGTGGTGTGTGAAGTAAACACTGATTGAATGAGTGGAAGGACTTTGGGGTTGAAGTGAGACCCAAAATGTAGCATACAAATGCAATAATAATGACTTTTTGTCACATATACCATTTTGCTTCTCTACTAAAAATGCAAGTAATGTATCCTTCCTCAGATATTCGTTTTCATTTACATTTTGGTTTGGTAAATGTAGCACTGCCCCCTAGTGTTAGTGTAAACAGCAGAAATTTAGAATCATTTTCAGCTTTTTAATTGAATAATTTCTGTAATGACTTTTATAATGTAGCATACATCAAAAGACGGTTTAAGATGTTTTAGAAGTGTTTTTGCGAGCAATCAAAAAAAAAAATGAAATGATAAACAATTAATTGCAATTATGTATTTATTATTTTTCTGTAGTATACATATAGTATTCTTTTGAGATTTAGCACCATAAATCATCATAAATCCTTCAGGCCAGTAAATGTTTTTTCTATATTATGCCCGATTAACTTTCCCGATGGCTTCCAGTGAAGCCACGACCCAAAATAACTATATAAAAGCCCGATGTCCAATACTCATCGATATTTACATCACTAAAACAGCATGTATTTGAACATACATTGAAACTCTGCTCCACAAGATTTCTGTATGCGGTGCTTTCCCTGGCTTTCACAACCACATTAATATAGACTGTCCTGTCAATCAAATGCAACTCATATTAAATCGTAATTGTTCTATTTGTACTTGGGTTTACATGGAGGCGAAATCTCATTTTAATTGTAACCAAGTATCACAACGGACAACAGAATGATAATATACGATAATAAAGCCTGAAATAATAAAGACAGAGAGAATAACACAATTGGAATAAAGGTAAAATGATAATAACTAATAAGACATGAATAAAATATCATTTTAAATTTAATAAAAGAAATTTGAGGAAAAGAAAACTTAAACAACAATCTAAGAACATCAATTAAAAGAATTATAAGCAGAATGAAATCAGTTAATAAGTTAAAATCCTTATTAGGAATGAGCAAGTTGAACTCACTGGGCCACAGTTAAAAGCTTTTTTACTCAGTGGAATGTCGGGGGACCTGGAGGGTAATAATTTAACTTGAGCTAGTTTGGTCTATTACAGACAGCAAGCATGATAGCAATAAGAAAGAAATATGTGGCATCATCTGACCCATGAGAGCCTCATAGATAAAAAATAGCCTTTCTTAAAGATAGAGAGTGTCATCCAAGTCTGTTGTAAAGAACACAATGATGTGCTGCATGAGTCTGTAATGACCAGCAGAGCAGAGCCAGACCCCTAAGATTGCTTGCTGTGTCAATTCTGTACAGAACATCACTGTAAATAAGGACATTCAGGGAATCTGCCTCCACAATCATTTTCCTTTTATGTACAGCAAGCTCTGTATCTGAAAAGAAGCTAAATTTCTGCATCAGTTGAAGCTTGCCAGATGTTATTGCTGAAACAAAATTGTTCATATAAATTGAAAATAAAATTGGACCTAAGACTGAGCCTTGTGGAACACCTTTGGTTATTGGATTTCAGGTATACAGCTCCAAGTAACCATTGTTTTCTATGACAAATCAAAGAAAATAGTGGCATGTTTCCTCCCTCTGTAATTAACAGTAAGCTTTTCATGCAATAAACAGTATAGTAGCTGCAATAGTATTTAAGAGTAGAAAAAGTATTTAAGAGTATTGGGAAATAGAGTAGATATTTCATTCTTTATGCACGCTCAACTGTTTCAGTCATTATGCATGCTAAAAACTACAAAATGAGTTACGCGGAAGACAGACACATTGTTAACCATTTTAGTGCCATGACTTCTTTTGAACCAGTTGTTGACATGTAAGTTTACTATAAAGCCATCATTTTGTTGATATTTATTCATCCTAATTTTTCCCCCAAGCCTCCTTTGTGATTGTTATCCACTGGTCACTGCCCAGCACTTGAGGGCTTCATACCCTTTCAGCTGACCCTTGGTATTTGGCATGGTGATGTTAGGCTGTGCAAGCAGCTGAATCTGTGTGTAAGAATTGGTGCGCCTCAATAACCGTGTTCTGTCTTTGGTAGCACTTGTATTTGAAGGCAGTAACAATTGAACAAATTCTTCTTTTTTTTCTCGGATAGAATAAAGTTACCGAGCACTGATATAACCGAAAATAGCACCAAAGTACTGTAGAGTGGTTTGTTAATGTGATTTCACTAATTTCTTTCATGATTTGGTTCTACATGATTGTGTGAAAAGGTGTAGAAATTTGTGTAAACAAAGACCAGGGAAGTTTATTTTTTCAGAGAAGCTAATAAGGAAGAGCACAACACTTGTTTAACCAGTTGGTCTAAATCTTCAGCACTTTGTTGGAACGAAAACCTGCAGCTGCATTTCTCCTTTGCAGACTTTGTTTGAAAGTTTGATCCCTGACTATGCCACTACCTTCTCTGGCAGATGGCCCTTGTTCTGTGTGGGAACTCACTCAGTGCGGGCATCTATTAGCTGAATTGGCTGTCAGTGTCCTCTTTCAAATGTGCTGGGCGGCTTAATGGCATTGCATCAGTGGCTCTTTGAACGTGACTCAGAGAAAGCAAAGAACAAGGTGGCATGGAGGCCAGCTTATCTTGAAAATGGTGGCAAAAGCACTCTTGCATGACATCAGAAAGGAGGGAAAAGGCTACTCTTGTCCTGAAGCAGAGACCCTCGCCTCGCAGTGTACCGTCATTGAGGCCGAAGAGGATCAAGTGCCCTTTTCATGCCTTTTTGATTTTGCAGAGCACACCTGCAGAAGCGCTTTTAAGGGCCTTGTCGATTTCTGCAGAACCTGCTGGTGATATTGTCGCTGTTCCCAAATCCCATCTTATCTTGCCGTACCACAGAACAGCTTCTCTAAAGCTAAAATGAAGCTGTAGCCCCACAGAGAATGCCCACAGAGCATAAACAATTACAAAAATGTCCCCTAAACGTTTAACATTCGATGCTGGAATTGATGGTACTGCAGCTGTGAAGCGCTCCACTGCTCTTATAGGACACAATCAAACTGGGGCGCGTATGCGGTGTAGCCACCTTCAATGATTTGCTTTATTACAGGGCCATCGGTCTGCGACAAATCATTGTTTCATCGTTGGGTGGTACATTGAACTTGTAATCCGACGAGCATGAAACGCTCACAGTGCGACATGACTCAATCTGAGTCATACCCATCACTGAGTCAACAAAGGGCGAAGCTTTTGATATTTATTTCTGCATCCCAGCAGCAAGGGTCCAATTTGAGCAATGTTCTCTTCTCGCCAGCCGAGAAAGTCTCATTATTTTTCCGCAAACAGATGTGAGATTTTGTAAATGTCAAATGGCTTTTCTTAAATGCTTTTTTGTGAGGACTGTGTTTTCAATATATCAAAAAAAAAGGAGCCCAGGAGCAGGTGATAAAGATATTGTTTAGTTTGCAGACAGTGTCTGTGAATACAAAGCTACTGTTCCCTTGAAACTGTTGTCCACCTCCTGAGACAGTTCAGAAACATACTTGGGGCTTAAGAGAGTGGCTCACAGATCAATTTAAATATCCCAGCGCCCATTCTGATAACTTGGCACTCCCATCCTGTGGGACTGTCTGCCACTTTCATTTAAAAACTGGCTGGAAATTGTGAAACATGTAACCACAACCCTGATTCTTGGGAGTGTATGATGAATTCCTCTTTATTCCCATCGACTGGGTTAACTAACAGTTCGTTTGATCACACCATGTAAGAGAGTACATCTTTTTGTAAAGGAATAGCTCACAGAAAGCTCAATTTTCCTTCTTTAGATTTTACTGCCCTTATAAGGCTAATGAGCAACAGAAGCCTAGAGCCGATTAGCACCAAGAGATCTGCATCACTGAATCATTGCATACTTTCCTCAAATAGCATCTATTTTTAAGTAATCTCAAGTTAAATATCTCATATCCATTCATCCATTGGGGTAGCTGGTGGGCAAGTTGTTAAGGAGTTGCCTCTGTGATCAGATGGCCGTGGGTTTGAATCCCAGGACTGCTAGTGACACCACTCAGGTACCCTTGAGGAAGGTTCCCCACACACTGCTCCCTTGTTGGTAGCAGCACACTGCTTCACTTGGTAAATGGGCTAAAATGCAGAGAAAGATTTTCACATTGTTCACACTCTTGTGTTCATGTGTGACTATAAGAGTCCACTTATAGTCACAAATCATCAGAGATGCGTTTATGTGGGTTTTGTAGTGTTTATCATGCTGATTAGAAATCTGTGTTTAGCACGTACAGTTTTTGTGATGAAGCTAGATATATATTACATGATAGTTGATATTGCATGATAATTAGCATATACATTTACATTTACATTTTACTGCATTTAGCTGACGCTCTTATCCAGAGCGACGTACATCAGTGCTTAAGAAGTCAACAACTGTTTCTTACCTGAAAAACAGCTTA